>CM038672.1:650508975-650599258 GCA_021605145.1 Aegilops bicornis
GAACTGGGGCTACATTTCTTTTCAATTTCCATTCAAGAGTTTCCCGCAGTCGCATTCAAGTAATGCCCCTTGATTTCACCGGTTTCGGCCTGTGATTTCCCAATGCCAGCGTTGTATGTACCACCTGCCTTCTACCCTAGCCGGCCCAATAGGTCAATCAAAAAAAAAATGACTCAATCAAAGATCCAACTGATCCATCGGCTTGTGATCCTAAATCTAGTGATTGATTATTGACTTGTCAAGGGCAGGTTGGTGTAGGCGTACACTCTGAAAAGAATTGAATGAAACTCTCTTGATGGGATTGGATTCATTCACTTGCATTCCTGCTAGCACTACAAAAAGCTTCGGTCCAAGCAAACTTTTCATAAATTCAAGCAACCTTTTCGTAAATCTAGAGGGTGGAGTTACTTTGGAAGGAGTACTCTTCGACTAGTGATTTCGAAATCTCCCACTGGATATCACACACGACACAAGGGAGCTAATGGGCGAGCTAAACGGGCCGGCCTAATTAGGTGAGCCCTAGTTTTCTTCGTTGTTTTGTTTATTCATTTATTTATTTTCCTTGCATTTATTATTTTTATTAAAAAACAAAAAATTATGAAAAATGGTGATACTCCTAAAATGTTGAATTTGTTTTTCGAAAATATGTGCATGCTTTCTGGAAAATGTTCAACAATTTCATAAGAAATCACAAATTTTTTAAAGACCTTCTTGTTTTCCAAATAATGTTAATATTTTTTCAAAAAAATATTCAAATTTAATAAATCCCCTTTTAAACTAAATATGTATGTTTCCATGTTTTTCAGAAATTGGTTAAAAACGAAAATAAAAACCGTTAGAAACCAGAACTAGGAAATAAAATCTTTCCCTACCGTGCCCCAAGATGAAAGATTGCAAAATATTTGACAGCCCAGGAAACTGAAGATTAGCCTCCTGTTCTGTCTTTCTTCCCATAAATCGTGATAAGATCAGCGAGCAGTAAAAATCAGAGTCATATATGTACCAGAATTTCCAACATTTCTATAGAACTCTCTGGATCCCATGCGCAATCACGTGTCCAGTCCACACAACGCATGCAAGCGGCCGGTTTGGGCAGACCAGGAAGCTAATCCGTCAAACGTGCCACGACAGCGCTGGCCTAATTGGTTCGTCCTCTTCCCCGTCGACGACCAGAAGCGGACGGGAAAAGATCTGACTAGCTCGCTCGCTGGCTGGCTAGCCGGTCGCCGAATGATTGCGGCGTACGTACGGCGGTGAGCCCGTTGGCTTTGTCTCGTTCCGGCTAGGTATTTAGCAGACACAGGAATCAGGGCCGTGGCTTTTCGTGGAAAGCTTTATGCCCGCCGTTGTCGTCGCCGATGGAGCCTTGCGGCGGAGGAAGATCTCGGCCCTGTTTGGATACTCTAACTTAGTTAAAGGTTAGAGTTAAATTTTAACTCTAAACTAACTTTAAACTAACTCTAACCAAAGAGGTGTTTGGATGGCATGGTTAATTTGACAATGAATGCTCTTTCTCAATAATTTGGCCGAGAGCTACGCTGACCGAGGCAGACCGGGACGTGCCCGGCAAGGAGCCGCGCTGGCCTCTCGCGCAGCCCGCTGGCCGAATCTGCCATCCCTGCGCAAGGAGCCGCGCTGGCCGAGGCCGACGGGGACCGGCCGCGCAAGGAGCCGCGGCTGCTTACTGGCAGGCAGACGGGCGACGGGAGAGACGATGGGGTTGGAACGGGAGGATAGGGCAAGGCTGCGAGAGAAAAATGTGTTTTTTTAGTGGTCTTGAGGAGAACTAACCCAAATAAGCACCTCTTAGATGGGTTAGTTTTTTTGATGGGTTAGATGCATCTAACCCAAACTAACCCTCCCTGTTTGGATTTTTTTGGGTTAGTTGAGCCCAAACTAATCCAAACTAACTCTAATCCATGCATCCAAACAGGGCCCTCGCCGTGCGATCCTGGAGGCCACGCCGCGGCCTCCCATTGTTGGTCCCGTCTGCACATCAGTATCAACTATTTTGGATTTGGCCCCAACACAATCATTCGCCTAATCTGCGAACCAATCTGTGGTTAGATGGTAGAGGGACTGTGGTATCTCAGCCCATCAGGGTACAAATCCTGATGCTCGCATATATTCATGAATTTATTTCAGGATTTTCGGCGATGCGCATTCAGTGTGAGAAGACGTTTTCATCGACGAGGCTACAACGACTTCGTAAATCTCAAGATAATACGGAAGCTCAGTCTTTCGGAGGTGCTCACAGGGGTAGAGTGTGTGGGTGTGCGTTTATAGGGGTGAGTGTATGCGCGTGCATATGAGCGTTTGTGTCTATACTGATGTTAAAAAAAATCATTCAACTAATCTTCAGAGTGGTGCCTTTGATTAATTATGCTGATGTACCAATTTCGTGTATCAAAACCGAAGGATTAACCCCTAAAAAAAAACCGAAGTATTAAATTGGTCTGTCCAAATCAAGAGCAAAAGAACGAAAGGTATCGTTGAAACCTTATCTATCTTCTCGCGAAATCAATACCCGCTCCTTCTGTTCTTTTCACCCTAGCTAGGTAGTAGTATTGCTTAGGATGTGTACTACAGGAGTATTTGCTTACGATCTTGGCAACATTGCCACTTGACCGCAGTTAATGCCCGTGAGATCGAGAAGAAAAACAACGTTTATTAATGGCGATTGACATGGACAGATAACTGGTAGAAGAACATGAAAATTCTGGCCATTGATCGGCACCATGTAAACCGTATCCTGTCATCGTCATCCATCCCTTACCTTTGCGACGCAGTCTTTGCGTTCAAAGCAACACCACTGTATACTTATTTCCTTACTTACTGTAGTCATCAATCTTGCTTCATATCTACTGTGCCATCGATCAGTGCATACGTCGGTCTATTGTCTAATCACCAAGAGAAACTGAGGAAGCATACATATACTAGCGTACAAATGACACAATGGACCGGCAACCAGTCACATCATCAGTATCTGAACCTGTTCAAAAACAGCTGCGATTTCTCAGATGTCGCAATTCAGACACGTCCTACGTGCATGCACTTAATTATTTGACACGATGTTGCATCGCACAAACTGATTACAGTCTCTCCCACGGTCCAATTTTGTTAAGGGAATCACAACTGCTATAATGCATCCAAATCGTGCCATCTTTTTTCCGAGGAGACGCATAATGCATGTCCATACAAGGTGGATACTATGCATGTGCAGTGACCCGCGTGATGCAGGGATCTGAGTTTGATTAGCTACGAGTCGGTTGCTAGACTCTGGATTCGTAATAGGACAAATACTGTTGCGAAGAATATCTTGTAGGTGTTGTAGGCTGGGCGTGGAGTTTCTACACCCAGGAGCAAATGCTCCTGGTGTGAACAGTAGAATAAAAAAATTTAATAAAATGTCAAAAAATTCTGAATTTTTTTTGTGGCATACTTATACAAATGTTTGTTGTGCACGTAAAATTTCGTCGCGAAATCACATTGGTGGAAGGTGTGGTAAAAAAACAAAATCGATGCTCTGAAAATGTTACTTACAAAAGCATTTTGCATCTCTGATTTTGTTTTTTTCGGCACGACTTCTACGGATGTGATTTCGTGATGAAAATTTTTATGCACAAGAAACACTTGTGAAAGTATGTCACCAAAAAATTTCAGAATTTTTTGAATTTCTTTTCTATTTTTTTTGATTTTACTGTTCACACCAGGAGCATTTGCTCCTGGGTGTAGAATGGTACTTTCATTGTAGGCTGTTGTTTTGTAGAACTAAAACCACAACAAGTATTATGAAACGAAGGGAGAGAGCAATGATTTTAACTTTTATAACTATGCAATAAGGAGCTAAACTGATGTGACGATGCAGTTTCATTTTAGGGTGATGTGATCTGAAACAAACTACTATATGTGCGCCAGAAGTCTCTTAAGTGTACAGCTATCTGGTGACCAACAATGGAGTTATCAATTCCCTGCCTATCCAGTAACAAATTTGTCAAGAGCCCTGATGATGGTGCGCCATGGAATTCAAAGGGTGGGCGTGACCCAAGAAACAGCTCGCATTGACGCATATGCACTCTAGTTTTTCGCCAATGTCTGTTGTAGTGCTATTGCATGTTGACTCCTAACCGCCTGGTTTATAAGTCCACTTTATATTTTGTGTCAAATTTGGATTAAAATTTAACAAACAAAATATTAATGGATGTCACGAAGAATTATATCGTTGGATTTGTATTTGAACAAGTTTTTAATTATATTATTATTTATGACATACATTAATATTTGGGTAGTTAAATTTAAGATCAAAATTTTACACAGAATACAAAGGGATAACAAACTAGGACGGGGGTAGTAGTGCTTTTTTTTTCCGAAAAGGGGGATTCCCCGGCCTCTGCATCAGCATGATGCATACGGCCATCTTATTAACCATAAATTGTGCACAAAGTCTCGGCGTCTCAACAGTATCAAAATGAAAAAAGAAGAAAAGGCTCACACAGAACCCGAAGGCTAGATACACAAGCTAGCCTAACCACGGAGACACCACAGCCGGTTGGCTCCAAATTAGACAGGTAAACTAATTGCCTATCCTATTACATGATCGCCATCCAAACCGGGTCCGAAGATATCCCGAGCTACCATCTCCCATCGGATAGCGGCAGAAACCAAAAGCTCCCCGGCCTCCGTCCGGAGTGAGTAGCGACCAGAAGCGGATAAGTGCCGTAGCTCAAGATAACACGCAAAACATGAATGTTTGTTGTTCTGTTAAAGACAAGATCATTTCTACAATTCCAAAGCACCCACACTAAAGCGCACACCCCAAGCTTAATATGTTTTTGCTAACCCGGCTCTACCCTGTTTAGCCATGTTCCAAACAACATGTTCACCGACCTTGGTGTAGGAATATTGAAAGCGACATGAATAGTCGCCCGAGAATTCTAGCTAGTGGGCAATCAAAGAATAAATGTTTAATGGTTTCTCCCGATCACGTAAACTACACCTAGTAGGTCCTGTCCAATTGCGCTTTGTAAGATTGTCCTTAGTTAAGATAACTTGTTTATGTAGAAACCACATAAACACCTTGATCTTTAGAGGAACTTTGACATCCCACACATGCTTGGAAGTAGGAATCGAGCTCGAATTAATGACATCAACATACATTGATTTAACCGTGAAATCACCCGACCTAGTGAGATTCCAGCGCAGTTTATCAGGTTGTTGTGAAAGTTGTACTTGCATCAGTCTCCTAACTAGATGTAGCCACTCTTCCCAACGATTGCCCACTAACGATCGCCTAAACTGAATATTCAGGGGTATCGAAGAAAGACCGATGCAACCAGAGCTTGGCGCCTTCGTACTATACGATACAACGACGGATACTTTGGATTGCAAGGTGCATCTCCGAGCCAAGTGTCCTCCCGAATCTTGTGCTTGCACCATTGCCAACTATAAACTTTGACCTCTGAAAAATGAAAGCTTCACTTTCATAAGCCCTTTCCAAAAGGGTGAATCAGTTGGTCTAACCGAGACTGAGCCAAAGTTTTGGTTTGGAGATACTTGTTCTGAAGGATTTGAGCCCAAGTGGCATCGGTTCAAGATAACTTCCACAACCACTTACTAAGAAGGCATCGGTTCTTAACCTCGAGATTTTCAATCCCCATACCCCCTTGGTCTTTCGGCCTACAAATGATATCCCATTTCGCTAACCGATATTTTCTCTTTAGCTCATCTCCCTGCCAAAAAAACCTCGATCGATAGAAGTCCAGTCGTTTCCTAACACCAACTGGGACTTCAAAGATGGACAAAAGGAACATAGGCATACTCGTGAGCACCGAATTAATAAGAATTAAACGGCCTCCATATGACATGAGCTTACCCTTCCAACAACTTAGCTTCTTCTCGAATCGATCCTCAATACACTTCCATTCGTTGTTCGTAAGCTTACGGTGATGTATAGGAATTCCTAGGTATGTGAAAGGCAGCTCCCCAATCCACACCCGAACAATTGCTTGTATGCTTCTTGTTCATCCTTGGCTCTCCCAAAGCAGAACAACTCGCTTTTGTGGAAGTTAATTTTGAGCCCACTTAATTGCTCAAACAAACAAAGCAATAGTTTCATATTTCTTGCTTTTACCAAGTCATGCTCCATGAAGATGATTGTGTCATCAGTGTATTGCAGAATGGAAATGCCTCCATCCACTAAATGAGGCACCAAGCCTCCTATTTGGCCAACTTCCTTAGCCCTCCCTAACAGAACCGCCAACATGTCCGCAACTATGTTGAACGGAATAGGGGACATCGGATCTCCGCCGCAAGCCCTTATGTGTGCGGAAGTAATGACCAACGTCGTCATTCACTTTTATGCCAACACTTCCCTTTATGCGTAAAAGTTTCAATCTGGGTCCTCCGACCCTCGTCGAACCCTTTCATACGCAAGGCTTGTTGCAGGAAAGGCCATTTAACTTTGTCATACGCTTTCTCAAGTCCACTTTAAAGATGACTCCATCTAGTTTCTTTGAGTGGATTTCATGGAGGCGTTCATGCAACACCACCACCCCTTCTAGGATGTTTCGTCGGCATGAAAGCTGTTTGGGATTGCTGCACCACAGAATGCGCAATCTGTGTGAGCCTATTAGTCCCAACCTTGGTAAAAATTTTAAAACTAACATTCAAAAGGCAGATAGGACGGAACTGCTCAATCCTGAGAGCATCGGTCTTTTTAGGAAGCAACGTAATAGTTCCAAAGTTCAAGTGAAATAGTTGGAGCCGCCCTGCAAAAGGTCATGAAACATGGTAGCAGATCCCTTTGATAATATGCCAGCATTTTTATAAAACTCCGCGGAAACCCATCCGCCCGGAGCCTTATTGTTCTCCATTTGAGAGATGGCATTGAGAACCTCCTTTTCCGTAAACGGCGCAACTAAAATATCATTATCAGCAGTGATTAGTTGAGGCACATCCTCGATCTGGACTCATCGAGGGACACGGCGCTATCCTCGGTGGTCCAAATAACTCGCTTATAGTATTCGGTGATGTAAAGCTTAAGATTATCGTGACCAACAATAGTGCCTTCATCTTGCTCGAGCTGGAATATTTTTTTCTTTCGTGTTTGCCATTCGCAATAAGATGAAAAATTGAGTGTTCGCATCCCCATGTATTACTTTGCGAACCTTTGCTCGAGCGCCCACTTCAGCTCTTCTTGGCGGAGAAGTTCCTTCAACCTCTTCTCCGCATCAAGCTTACAAGTCAATTCAGCAGATTGCAGAATTGTTGATTCAACTTTAACATCTAGGGATTGTATAAGATCCAGAGTCTGTCTTTCTCAACCTTATAAACTCCACTTAGATGCTTAGCCCATCCCGGAGAAAGCTTCTCAAATGCCTGATCTTATTCTGCCATCTCTCGACAGACGATCCTCCCCCATAATCTATAGCCCACTCCCTGGCTACAAGATCCATGAAACCTTCTCGTTCAAACCACGCCGTTTCAAAAGAGAAAGTATTCTTGTTTCCCACATGCCTTGGCTCCCCTGAGTCTACAAACAAAGGCGTGTGGTCCGAAATCCCGCGCGTGAGAGCCTGAACCGTGACGAGAGGGAACTTCTATTCCCATTCGGCACTTGCTAGTACCCGATCCAACTTCTCATATGTCGGATTGGGTAAAGAGTTAGCCCAGGTGAATTGTCGACCAGAAAGCTCGATCTCTCTCAAATCCAAACTCTCAATGATGGTATTAAACATAAAAGACCATCGGCCGTCAAAATTATCGTTATTCTTCTCATCCCTCCTCCTAATGATGTTGAAATCCCCCCCAACCAGAATAGGGAGTTGCTCAGATCCGCAGAATCTGAACCAGATCAGCCAGAATTCGGTTTAAGCTCAGGTTGTGCGGCCCCATAGACCGCCACCAAAACCCAGTTAAACCCATCTACTTTAGACCTGACTCGAAATTTCACATGAAGTCACCCATAACAACGCTCCGGACTTCAAGGGAATCACATCTCACACCAAGCAAGATGCCACCGGACCTCCCTCTTGGAGGAAGACAATGCCAATCGAAATCCACACCTCCCGACAACGTGTTAAGAAACTGAGGCGTAAAGTTATCCCTTCCAGTTTCAGATAGAGCAATGAAGTCTAAACGGTGCTCTAAAGACGCCTCCGCTAGAAACCTACGTTTAGCCAAGTCCTTAAGACCTCTGCTATTCCAGGTCATCATGGAATTTTTTGGCAGTACGAATTCTAGCACTCCTACGTACCGCGGATGCAGGGTACACCTTCCTCTTCCACTTACGTTTAGGAATATTATCTCCCGTAGCCCGGTCCTCATAACCGTGCTCCGGTACGTGCAATTACTACATCACCCACCCGGAGTTCCTCCTCGTCAGACTCAGCAGACGGAGAAACAAGATCCGCACAGAAATTGTCAAGTACCCTTACTCCCAAAGCATCAATCTCCGCATCATTCATAGGTCTTACCGCCGCTAGGTTTCTAATGGTTTCTAAGGCCCGTTCCTTCCAAATCTAAGAGATCATTAACCGAGTTTGAAATTTCAGAATTATTATTCCCAAGAGACACCCCTACTTGGTTAGCATTATTAATAATCTCATCCTTAGAGAAATGCAAAATGGAATTTGATATATTTACTGACATACCAGTAGTGATCTCAACATCACGAAGCTTGGCCGCCCGCATAGCGCACCGCTGCTGCATATCATCCACCTCCGAAAGGTCCTGGAGACGAGAGCTCATCCGTCTCCCCTCGGAGACCGGGTCTCGAATCCTCCGAAGCAATCACCTCCTCCCGAGTAGCGGTACAGGAGGAGGCCTGGGTGAGGGAGACCTCCGAGGGTTGGGGAGATGGGAGAGGGAGTGGGCAGAGCCGCCTGCCCTAGTCCGTCCCCCTGCTCTCGCCCTCGCAGCCGAGTGCACCGCCCGGGCTGAACCGCCCGTCGGCACTAGAGGGTCTGGGGCCACCTGCCTCGACGCCTACCTAGTGTCTCCCGCGACTCCTCCACAATCAGAGCTCCCGTGGCACTCCTCCAGGCCACCTGCCCCAAGGTGGACCGCCACCGCCGGATCTTGGCGCCCAAGGCGTCGACATAGGCGACAAGGTAGGAGGAGATGGAGTCGTGGCCGCCTGCCCGGCCCTCCCCTCGGGAGGAAACCAAGCCGAGCCCCTCCCCTCGGGAGTGAGCACCGGCGACCCCGAGGCTCCACCGCAGCATAACTGGTCACGGAGCCGTCCGAATGCCGGAGCGCCTGCCCAAAATCCAAGACCGGTAACGTGTGCTCAAAAGCATCGTCAGAGTCAACCCGATCACTCCACAGACGAGGAGGAGCCGATGTCGGCTGAAAAGATCCAAACCGCAAAGTGTTATGAGGCTGAGACGAAGTAGGAGACGGTTCCATCCCGGATCCGTTCTCAGGCTCCTGAGCTACAGGCCCCGATCCGTTGGGCTCCTGTGCCGCCTCATCAGTCGGTTCCCTGGAAGCACCAGCATCATCACCCCCTTCGTGCATATCCACGCCGGTGTCGGCAGCCACCTCAAAGAAACAACTCCGCATCCTCAAACTCGATCTCAAGGGGAAAAACCTCACCCCTATATGTCCAATTGACGACGTCCAGAACAAACTCTATGTCCAAAATACTGACTCGCAATCGGGCCACCCCCTGAGCTCTAGTGAACGCCATATCAACCTTCTCCGTTTTACCAACCATAATACCCAAGCTAGCCACCACACGAACATCAGCTAGTGCCTCAGATGGTGCCCAGAGAAGCGCAGCCACACCTGAGTGAGAGGCTTCCCCTTAGGCTCAACTTTCTTCCACTCTTGAAACTCCAAAATACCTTTGGTGCCTGGCACCTTACACATCCCAAAGCTCAACAAGCGCTGCAAGTCCTCAACCGAAGGGAACTCAACTCTGAACACTCTTTCTTCAACGGATACAAGGTCCCACTGAAAATCACCCGGAGCCAGCTCCTCAAGCCTCTGCTGTCCCTGAGCACGTGAGACATCTCCCTGGGTCACCTTCACCAAACCAGTAGTGAGGCTCTGGGTATCAACTGGAACCTCCCTCGCAGCCGCTGACTCAAAGAACATCAGCTCAGCACAGTACACACCGTACACAGTAAGAGCTGGAATCTGCTCCCTCAGTAAAGGACACTCCCCCGAAGCATGCGCTGGCTTGCCACAAGACTCACAAAGCTGAGCCACGCATTCTACAATAAAATGACCTTTCTCTCCGCACCGGTAACAAAGCATTCTCTCTTTCTTACGTGCATACTTGGATGCCCGCTCTGCATCAGCCCGGTCAGCCGCCTCGGCGTCCTTCGCTGTCCCAGGAACATCCACAACGGCCAGTGCATTCACCACCTCCATAGCCGGGGGTGGTAACTCATGGGGGGTCTGGTCAGTCTCCATTGCCGACCCGGCAGTGCCAGTAACCCTGGGTGGAGGCGGCCGACGAAACCTCCCTCGGCCTCCACCACGACCACGGTATCCACGGAAACCTCCTCTCTGTCTGTTATCCGGTCCTGAGGCTCCCTCAACAAAGCCTCCAGCTGGCCCTAGAAACGGTCTCTCTGCAGACCCGTCACTCTGCCAAACATATCCACGACCTCCTCCCGGCTGAAGAAGATCCTCGTCTTTGACCCACACCATATGCATCGTAACCGTCATCTCCCCACTTGCCTCGTGGTGCATCAAACGGACCTCCACTGTTATTACTCTGTCTGGTCTGCGCCTGCGTCTGCCCCGATCGGTTCTGCGCCTGCCGAACGGCAAGATGAGGCGGGGTACGCTGACCCCGTAGGCGCGTTCACGAGCTCGAGATGAAACACGGCCAGCGGAGGACCCCGGCGCCGCTGGTCCGAGCACAGCCGTACCGCCGCCGTCGTCCGCGAAGCGGGCGCCACCGGCGGGAGGCGTGGAACCCCGACCAGCGGCAGCCGCATCAAGGCCGGGCGCTGGGGTCTTTGCACGCCCGCCCAGCCGCCGCCCGGCAACGCAGCCGACGCCCGGGCTCCACGGTTTCCGGTCTGTTGCCTCATTGGGGAGGAGGAACACCGCTGGCCGAGGTGGAGACGCTCCTCCACGCCCCGCAGCTCCCGGAACCGGAGCCGGCGGCCGCTGCCCGATCGGCGGAGCGCCACGGCCCGACCCATGCGGCGGCGGCGGGACAGCTCCACCACTTCCCCCCGCGCCACTCGCGGCGGGTGAAGTGTGATCCCCGGCCAGCCATGTGAAGCGGAGATATCCTCCTCGCCCGGCGAACTCCACAGACCGGGTATCCACGTCTCCCGCACCTACGAACCCTAACTCGTCCCACCGACGGCGCAGGGTCGATCGCAGTAGAATAATCGGACGTGCATGGCTGAAAACACAACCCGGGCGGACTTGAGAGCAACTATGGGCCTCATACCCATTGTTCTCGGCCCAAAACCAACACCGCCCGAAGCCTCACGATCCAGCCCACCAAGACACAAGAAGCCGATCGAGCGCGGCTGCCCTCGTTGTTTGAATCGCGGCCGCCATGGCCGGCGCCGGCGATCCCAAACTCCGGGACAACTTCCGCGTCTTCTTCTTTCGCTTAACCGTAATCCACGCCTCCGGTCGAATCAGATCAAACACAGTGAGATTCGGCAAACTAACCTTTGGTAAAGGCCCTTTCCATGGCCGAAGCGCCGTAGCCGCGGTCTTCCGATGAACAATCCGGCGAATCATCTCGATCTTCTCTCTGTCGTGAAGCCCCGCACGAGCTGGATCGTCCGGAGGAACGACCCGATCTACCGTTATCGCCACCTCCTCTTCGGAATACCCTGAATGAAAAAAATCGCATATAAGGTCCGACGGAGAAGGAGACGGCGGCGACTCCCCCGGCGGCTCCGGCCCATCATCTTCCGCATCATCATCATCAGATTCCGCCAAAGCCCAGAACCGGCCTCCCACCCGCCGGCGATCTCCGGCGCCGGCCGGTGGATCCGCCTTCGGGCGCGGAGCGCCCTCGCGGTCGCCCTCAGCGTCAATGCGAGCTGGTGCAGGCTCACCCTAATTCGTGAATGCCAAATCTCAGCGCATGATAAACAAGCTACAGCAGCGAGATCGACCAATTGATTCGGCCATGCGGCCAGAATTATTCCATACCACAAACTAACCACGGATCGTCTGGGTCTAGTTAGCCTTGGGGTCCATATATGCACTATCGAGCATTGAAGCGGCGGATAAGAGTATCTTCAATAGATATGGTCTAAATGTAAAAGTAACTAATTTTTGAATCGTCTGAGCCTAAAAATGCAGCTCTAACAGACGGTTCATATGTAAAAAAAAAATTGGACCGTGGCCTCCTCGTGATATAAAATACAATACCTCGCGGTGCAAATTTACATCACGAGGTGCATCTGGTCCAAAATCATCCGCCGCCCGCGAACGCCCAACCGCCAATTCCTTTTCTTTCCCGCCTGCCCGCCCGTTCGCCGCCGCCCCGCGCCGCTCCGCCGCCTCCACACCCCACCGCTGCCCCGCCACATGCCGCCTGCATCAGATTCGCCCCCTCCCCCACCGCCGCTTGTTTCACGCCCGACCGCCCGTCGCGGATCCGTCATAGCGGCCTGTTGCCGCCCGTCTTCTGCAGCTCCGGCGGCCAGCCCGCTGCCGTAGCTCCAACCCGCCCGGGCTCCGTCCGCCACCGCCTTGCGCCCGCCCGCTCCGTCGCCACCGCCCCTCAGCTGCGCCCCGCCCGGCTCCGTCCGCCTCCGCCCCGGCCGCACGCCGCCGCCGCTCCACCGCTCTCCGATGGCGCCGAAGAAGACGTTGAAGGGTAAGTCGGGCTTCTTCGGCGTGAGGCAGAAGCCCTCCGGTAACTTCGGAGTGGAGTTCTCCGACACCAGGAAGCGTTGGTGGATCACTAGTGCAGAACCGGCCTTTAGTGCCGGTTCGTGACGGCCTTTAGTGCCGGTTCGCCTACCGGCACTAAAGAGTGGGGACTAAAGCCCTCCCCTCTAGTACCGGTTCGTCACGAACCGGCGCTAAAGGGCAAACACGTGGCACGAGCCAGGCCTGGGTACTAAATGTTTGGGTGTTTTTTTTTTAATTTTTCCTTTAATTTTGTGTTTTCAATTTAAGTTAGTGATTGTTTTACATTATAATGAGTTGTTAAATCATTAGGTGAAAGTACCGCGGATTAGTTTCGACTGGATGCAGATCTAGGTAGCTAAGTGATCAAGTATATGCCATATCCACATTATACTTGATCACCTAATTAGGTGATCAAGTATAATATATATGGATATGGCATATATATATATATATACTTGATCACTTAGGTAGGATCCATCCAGCTGAAACTAATATGTGGGTTCTTTCATTAAATGATATAATAACTCATCATCATCGTCATATTAATACAAAAACTCTTGCATCATATCATCAACATGAGTATATATATATACTCTAGCTAGCTAGCTAAAAATCATCGTAGTCGTCATTATCACTATTTAATCATCATAGTCATTACCGCTATCTAATCACCAGCAACAGTAGCTTAAAGAAGAAACATTCACTTGTAAGTAAAAATATCATCGAGTTCAACATGATTGTCATGATATTATAAGCGTTCATATATAACACCACAAAAGCAAATCACTCTTTGAGATTAAGTTCAGAACGAAGAACATGGACATGAAAGGACAAGTACTAAGAGCAGCATGAACTAGCTAAATCACTCCTGCTACTCTCTCTGGTACAAAAGCATAGAACATGTATAGCTCTCCTGATTCATCATACTGGAGCATGCAGATGAACCTGTCTCCTAATCGTGGGATGCGCTTCTCATTGCTGCCCCCTAGTACTTCTCTGCGATCGTTAACAATTTTCCTCCAATCTTTCACTATTAAGCATTTATCGCTTCTAGAAATCCTGAATGCATTCATGTGCAATGCAGGATATCTTGGTCGTAAGCTAACAATTGACATGCGACCTTTAGTGTCGATCCCCTGAGGCACAACTGTCATCGGGAGTCCTTGTTGAAGAACATCATATAGTACTTAATTAATATACTTAGCAATGAAAGTTTAGCAAAAAAAAAATATGTATGCAAAGGATGCACTGAGGACAAATAGTAAAAATCTTACCATCATTCCTAAATAGATGTGACCGTAGTTCAATACCATCACTATTGGTCGCACGTTTTGAGTACTAACATTTCTAAGTGCAGGAAGAAAATTTGTCTTGACAGTATGAAGATCCTCAAGCCATGAAACATAATGACTTATCTCCTCGCAGTTTAATTCAGCTCCGGAACAGTAGTAGGTCCTGTCTACCAAGCGTCGGACATGTTTCCTTGAATGAAAATAAGCTGTCAATAGAAATTAGTTGTCAATTATTTCTGAATAAGCAATATCAAAGACAAAAATATAGTTGAGAAGAACTCACATAATGGTAGAACTGGAGGCGTCTGCACATCGATCCATATGTCTCTATTACCTTCAATATCATCTTCCGGACGAATATCAAAGGTGATAAGCATACCAGGCTCAAATGCATAAGCCATGCATAGTGCTTGCCAAGTGTTGCATTCAAAATAGGTGTACATGTGTGCATTGTATACTTTGATGTTGAAAGTATAACCATGCTCAGTTTTCAGGTAAACTCTCTTTACCTTCATAGTTTTCATATCATTGAAACCTATCTTATCCAAGATAAATTTTTTTGCATTGCAGGGGATGCGCTAGTAGAATAGTGAAAATTAAAAATTATAAGTCAGGCAAATGAAGCATATATAAGTCATGCTTAATTACGAAAACAGACTTGTCGTTGTGACTTACTGTATCGAATTCGAAGGTCTCATCCAGCTTGATGCTGAATTGCCTATCATCAACAAGGAAATTTCTGTCGCACTGGCCGCGCTGGTCTTCACAATATTCACACATAATAATAAAAATTCCGTCGTCAGACGACATTTCCTATGTTCATATAGGCGAAACATTAAACACTTACTAATTCAATTAATTCAACTAAGCATTTACTAAAAATAAACTAGTTATATTAATTCAAATAATCTCATATACCTAAATTTTCTTGCTAAAAATAAATTAGTTCTATTAATTCAACTAGTTCAACTAAGCATTTACTAAAAATAAACTAGTTATATTAATTCAACTAGTTCAACTGATGAGTTCTTGTCCGAAACCGGTGAAGACCCATATTGAGTCCACAAATTATACACATAAAGTTCAATGAAGACCAAATGCTTGTGATAGTTTGAAAAATAATATATTTAAATTGTGCATCTGAACGCAGAAAAAATATATTGATCAGTACCGCCTTTCAGCCAAAACGCGCTACTGCTACAGAGAAGTACATATAAAAAATACATTGATCATCAATGATATTTTTGTATAGAATCTAAATTGTCAATAGGAATCTACCACCGATTTAAGAACCGACGAAGACTCCTATTGCAGCCACAGATCCTACACATAGAGTTCAATGAAGACCAAATGCTTGTGATAGTTTGAGAATTAACATATTTAAGGTGGTCAAATTCTTGTTAGGGGAGCGATGTGGGACTAAAAATAGCCCCTCCCACAACCTCTTTAGTACCGGTTCTTGCCACAACCTCTTTAATACCGGTTCGTGGCACGAATCGACACTAAAGATGCTGGTGGCCAGCATCTTTAGTACCGGTTCGTGGCACGAATCGACACTAAAGATTCGCAATGAACCGGTATTAAAGGTCTCCTCCCGCCTAGTCATTTGAACCGGTACTAATGGACGCATTAGTGCCGGCTCATATGCAAATCGGTACTAATATTTCTCATATTTAACCCTTTTTCTACTAGTGGATCGGCACGTACCCCTCCGCCCACGAGGCCGCGAGTGCCTACAACGTGGCGGTGTGGCGTGCTGAGAGGCCTCGGGAGCACCTCAACTTCCCAGAGATCGAGAGTCGAGCGGAAGCGAAGATGCTTGTGCCGCAGGGTATCAAGATGAAGGAGATCCCGACGAAGAAGAAGACGACAAAGAAGTCGTCGGTTGTCGTCAATGCCAGTGAGACCGACGAGGAGGCGATGGCGAGGTTTACTCGGGAGCATATGGAGTACGTCCAGACCGAACTGGAGTATTATTGGAAGCGTGAGGCGGAGCAGAAGAAGAAGGGGGCGAAGAAAGAGGACGAGGCCAGTCCCTCGACGGTGATCCCCATCGAGTCCTCTTCCGAGGAGGACTGGGCAGACTTCTCGGAGGAGGGGTGCAACGACCCGGAGAATGAGGAGTTCTGGGCGCAGTTCCACAGCTCCGACGATGAGGAGTAGCTTATCTAGTAGTTTGAATAAGTAGTAATTGAAGTTCATGTATGAAATATGTTGAATTTGATGTTTGAACTACGTTGAATGGACTAGTAGTTTGTCGTTTTAAAAAATTTACATCTTCATTTTGTACCATCTATGGAAGTTGCTCTTTTGAACGATTTGTTGGAGTTGAGCTTTTTTAAAGCTTTAAAATATATTTTTTGGCGTCCAAATTTTACATCTCCAGTTTTAAATCATTAAATTTTGAACCATCTATCAGAGATGCTTTAAAAGAAGAGCACGCCGCGTAGCGGGGTAAAGGTGGCGGTGTTGCTTCGTTGGCGTGTGAACGAGAAAGACTTCGCTGTCCAAACCAAGAAGCCATGGACCCCTGCCCGGCCTGAGTTCTCCATCCACAGTTACTACTTGTGAAGACATTGAATGCTTGGGGCAACATCTGGTCGATCCGATGCGTGGAGGTAGCTAGCTACTCTCTCCGTTTTAACATAGATGAATCAAATTTATACTAACTTTAGAGCTACTCCTTCCGTTCAAAAATAGATGACTCAACTTTATATTAATTTTATGTTAAAGTTAGTACAAAGTTAAGTCATTTATTTTAAAACAAAAGGAATACAAGTTTAGCACTCGCTACTTCTCTCTAGAAGTAGCTCGGGTTATGAAAGTAACCACTAAACCACTCGATCCATGGTGGCCACAGGTGCGTCGCCCATGTCGTCGTTCTTCCAGCCAAACGTACGATGATGTTCTTTCGCGGTGTAAGTAACTACTCACTCTAATTCATATTAATTGATAGCGTGTAAAAGAACATGAAAACTCTGGCCATTAAGCGGCATTTCACCGGCACCATATAAATATAAATAATCGGTGTCCGCTCATCGTCATGCGTCTCTTAGATTTGTCACGCAGAGCGTCTTTGCGTTCAAGCAACAGTACTGTACTCATTTTCCTAATTTAACCCCTATACAATCAGGCCCATTCTTGCTTCATATCTACTGTGCCATCAATCTGTGCACATATGTTTTTTTTTTTGCGGGGGAATCTGTGCACATATGTTAATCTATTGTCTAATCAGCAAGAGAAACTGAGGAAGCAAAACATACATATACTAGCGTACGAATGACACAATCGACCGGCAACCAGCAGTCGTCTCGACATCATCAGTATCTGAAGCTGTTAAAAAACAGGTGAGATTTCTTAGATGTCGCAATTGAGACACGGAGCTGGTGGTTGCATGCTGCAGGGTTACCTATGGTGACCCGTCGTATATGCATACACTTACCTTTATGAACGCACACACGCACACCCTATTCATAAAAGCACCTCCGAAAGACTGAGCTGACATATACAGTTACCTTCAGGACTTGAACTCTGATGGGCTGGGGATACCACATTCCCTCTAACCATCCAATTACAGGTTGGTTCGCACGTGCATGCACTTATTTGACGTGATGTTGCATCGCCTAACTAATTAGGGTCTCTGCCCTGGTCCGAATAATTTGCGAGGGGAATCGTATGCCTGATAGTGTTAGTGTGCATACAAGGTGGACACTGTATATGTGCAGTGGCCCGCGTGCGTGGTTCAGGGATCCGAGTTTGATTCGCCATGAGTTAGTTGCTAGACTGTGGATTAGTAATAGGAAAAAAAATGCTGTTGCGATTATGACAAATTTTTCGTAATGATTTAAACTTTGTTGTGTACGCAAGTTTTTGGCCTGAATGATACTACCTTTGTAGCCAAATATTAGACTTTTTTGCAGTTCAACAAGGAGCTTAACTGATGTGATGATGCGGTTTCATTTCAGGGCGACGGTGATCTGAAACAAACTACTACTATATGTGTGCGCGAAGTCGCACAGCTATCTGATGACCAGAATGGAGTTATCATTCCCTATCATTCTAGCCTAGCCAGTAACAAATTTGTCAAGAACCCTGATGATGGCATGCCGAGGAATTCAAAGGGAGGGCGTGACCCGAGAAACAGCTCGCATTGACACATATGCACTCCAGTTTCGTCAATAATGCGTCCTGTTGCAAGCTGACACTCTTATCTTAACGTCAAAGCAGTAGTGCTTAACTAACGCATGGATAAACAAGCAGCTAAGCTCGCGAGACCATTTCGTCAAGGCATGTGTGTGATGCGTCAATGCGAGTTGTTACAGAGGCTGGCGCCCTAATTCGTGAATGTCAAATCTCAGTGCGTGATAAACAAGCTACAGCGAGTGTGACCAATTGATTCGCCCATGCATGCGGCAAGAGCAATTCAACGCCACAAACTAACCGCCGATCCTCTCGGTCTAGCTCGCTAGCTAGTTGATCGTGAAGCCCACAGCCCCACACTAGCCGATCGATCGAGCATTGCAGCGGCGGATAACGAGAGCACGGTGCTGTTCGTTGCTTGGTTGGCGACTTGGCGTGTGAACGTAGGAAGATGTCGCCGTCTAAATCAGGAAGCCATGGACCTCCGCCCGGCCTGAGTTCTACATCTATACTTATTACTTGTGAACACATTGAATGCTCGGGGCACCATCTGCATCTGGTCGATCCGATGAGTAGCGGTAGCTCTCCTAGCTACGAGTCTAGCACTGACTACTGCTCTCTGTGAAATCGTCTCTTGCTTGCGTCTTAGACAGTAACCACTAAACCACTCACTCCACGGCGGCCACAGGGTCCGTCACCCATGTCGTCATTCTTCCAGTCCAGTCCAATGTCCAGTGTACCATGTTCTTTCACAGGCTAGGTAACTAAGTTTTCTTTACCCCACAAAAAACCAAGCCAGCATTACAAACACCCATATAGAAAATACAAAAAGTTACATCAAAATCTCTTAGGTCCACCGTCTTCATCCTCCCGAATGGCCCGATAGTGCCCTGTCGCGTGCCGCTCTACACCGGAGCCAGCTTCTTGTTGTTGATTGCATAAAGGAAGTTATTAAGGTCATGGTCATGATGGACCAACGTTCGAACCATCGCCAGTGGAGAACCATCTCCACAGATCCAAGAGCTGAACCTGCATTATTTCTTACAGACACCACACCAGCACCAGATCCTGCATCTAGGCGATGGAGGTTAGGCCAAAGGACCAAACTGCAAAGGCAAGCCACCGTTGCCGCTGCATCAACAAACCCTGTAGACCATAACTTCCTCGACCAAAGCCCCGAATTGACAACAAAACTACAACCCTATCTTTTTTTTCGAAGAACCGGCAGGAGCACTGCCTTTTCATTTCAGACAAAAAAGAGGGTTTATGTACAGAGACGACAGGTTCTTCCGGGGAAACCTGACAAAACCCCTATAAGGCCCGGCGTGTTACGCTAAGTGAACCAAATCAACCAATACCGGCCATGGCCAGGGCAAAAACTACAACCCTATCAAGTTGATTGGGGCCTCTCCGCACTCCCACACCGACGGAGCTAGTGGGGGAGGAAGGAACAACACGGTGCCCTCACATATCATCTCTCGTAGGGTTTATTTGGAGAGGAATGGCTTGGGGTGTAAGGGCATATCCAATGCTATCCCCTAAACACAGACAAATTATCCGTCCATGGACACTATTTGGACGTGTCCGCGGACACGATATGCGAGTCGGCCATCCAACCCTATCCCTGAAATAGGCATCACATCTGAATAACGGAGGTGGGCCAGTCGGAGAGGACAAAGAACATGGGTTGTAAGGACATGTGGTCCAACTGATAGTGACCAAGTGGACTTCCACATGGTGTCCGGACTTCCGCAAAGCTCCTCCAAATTTGCTCCCGGTTTGCAGGAAAACGGACATGTGGATTAGTTCGTGATTGTTTAGGGACCGCGTTGGATGGCAAAAAGTGTTCGGACAACGTGGAACGGACCTTTACCGGCACTTTGAGGTACCGCGTTGGAGATGCTCTAAGGCTGGTTGTAATGGGGAGTATCATATACTAGTATCATGCATATGATACTAGTGTATGATACTACCTCCCTAATGCATAGTATCATATATTAGTATCATGTAGTACTTTATTTATTGCCATGCATGACACAAAGTATTATAGCATTTAATATGATACGGTATCATGATATGATACTACACCCTCTCTTTCTTCCTTTAATGCTATGACACCTCATCAAAATTGCCTAGTTGGCATGCATGATACTAGTTATGATACTACCATTACAACCAGTCTAAGTAACTAAGTTCATAAATTGGGGAATATGATAATGGAGCTCGAGCTCCATGGAGCCCTTAATTTGAAAAATTCAAAATTCTAATTTAGTGTTCAAAAAATTCTGAAAAAAAAATACAACACATACATATGGATGCTACTTGTCTGCAAAATTCCATGACAAAATACCTTTTTATGCGAGCTATACAAAAATGGCAAAATCATGTATTTATAGCACGTATAATATTCACTATATACAAATACTTCACCGTCCAAAAATGTAAGACCATTTTTGATACTATCAACGGAGGGAGTACATGATTCTGTTTTCTTTACAGCTCACGTCAAAAGGTATTTTGTGATGAAATTTCACACACATCTAATATACATACATAAGTACTTGCATGCTTATTTCCATAACTGGAGAGAAGAAAATCCACTCCCAATTGATTGAGTATATAAAATTTGGTGAGAAACAATAGCGAAGTGCTCCCTCTATAAAGATATATATGATCGTCGATACGAAATTGCATAGGAACACACGGCGACGACGCGCTCTGAAATCCCGTGCATCCAATCGCATTGGGATCTGAACCCACTATAATAGCAGCATTGTATTCTCAGCTTTCCAGAATCGTATTAACTTTCCTGCTGTGCAACACAGTGCACGCGTTATGTCCGAGGCACATGTAGTTCCTGTCCAAATGAAATGGACCCGGTGTGAACCACCACCTCCCAACAACCTGTTACAATTAAATGCACAAGGTCATCATTTCCGTCCCCAACGTTGGTCAAGCCAACAGTCTTCTTCCTCCGGCAGCTTGTTCATAAAAGCGCCCATCTTCTACAGCACACCATTTCTCCCCAAAGTCTTTTGATTCTCAGCTCACATCTTTCTCAGCTACAATCTATCCCATTCTTACATGGTTCTAATTGCCATATCAATCAATCCCATTCTTACATCGTTCTAATTGCCATGTCTAGCTCGAGCGCTCCCATGTCAAGCCCTCCCCTGGTTGCACTAGAGGAGCAGCCACCCCTGCCACTCATGGTTTGCCCATTCTGCAACAATGGCTCAGTGGAGCACGAGTGGGTACGTGCCATCCATTTCTACTTCCAGTAAGGATATTTCAGAAATCAGAAGTGGCAGCGGTTATGAAACTAGGTACAAGCTCGCAGAACTAGCTTCCCTCTTGGCTAGATTTGGTTTGTTTGGGAAGAAGAACAATGCGCCCTTTGTTTCTTTAGTTGCTACTATTCGGACCTGGAAATGGACTAGTGGGGAAACATAAAGCGGCCCCACAGCGGAGTTAATTCCACAACCACTGGTTCTGTACTCTGGTGTACCAGACGCACTTTATTAAATGCCGTCGGACATGCACACACTGCTATGCTATACGCATTGGTATGGTATTCAGACATCACAATTCATTTCTGCAACAATGGCACACATCCTGAGGAGGCAGACGATCGGCAGTGATTTTGGAGTGCGTCGTCGCCGAGTGCTCCTAATCCACATCCATCGTCGATATCACTACTTTAATGATCTAAACAATCTTATATAAAAAATGCTAGACTTACGGCTGTCATCTACAGGTTAGACATACGGACTCGTCTTCCTACAAATCCTCTCCACTCCTGATTTCCAGCGGTGGTCCCCTCTCATTTTGATTTCCTATCACGTCTTCACAACTCATTCTGTAGCTTAACTTCCGTAGACGCCGTCTGTAAGTGTCCATCTTATATTTATAGTATGTCTTTACGGAGGGAGTACATAAATTGAGCAGGTAGTATATCATGGGGATACACACAAACCATGGAATGCTTAGGAAGCAAGCGTGCAACTACTGATCAAAACCAGCGTCATGTATAGCGTGTGGCCGTAGAAACGGACGACTGCAACGGACCGCAACTCGATCTGTGCATGGTTAGTCCAAGTCTACTACAAGCAAAGATCGAGGGTCGACTGGTTAGCAGAAGGTGACCAAAACACGCGCTATTTCCAAAACAGAGCCTCGCATCGCAAACGTAAGAACACGGTTAAGGCGTTAAGGAGGGATGATGGGACTAGATGCACAGACGATGATGGCATGAGATCAATGGCTGCACACTTCTACGCGAACCTGTTTGCTGCGGAGGGATCGAAAGAGTGTGACAGGGTGCTGAAGCATATTGACAAGATGGTAACAGATGAGATGAATGGCAATCTTGATGCTCCGTTTATAGATGAGGAGATCGAGGCGACACTTTTCCAGATGGGGCCTACTAAGGCTCCAGGGCCGGATGGATTACCGGCTATGTTTTACCAAAGGCACTGGCATTTGGTGAAAAACGATGTTTGTGGTGCGGTACGGGAATTCTTGGTAGGGAAGGCGGCACCGAACGGATACAATGATACAGTAATTGTGATGATACCAAAAGTAAACTCACCGGAGCTACTTTCACAGTTTCGTCCAATTAGTTTATGTAATGTTCTGTATAAGATTGCGGCTAAGGCACTGGCCAACCGGCTAAAAGTGGTACTCCCTTTAATGATATCTGACGAACAAAGCGCTTTTGTGCCAGAAAGATTAATAACGGATAATGTTCTTGTGGCCTATGAATGTGTTCATGCGATTAGGAAGAGGAAAAGGAAAAAGCCTATGTGCGCAGTCAAATTGGATATGATGAAGGCGTATGATCGAGTGGAGTGGGATTTCTTGGAGATGATGTTGAGGAAGTTTGGCTTCTCTGCTCACTGGACAGAGATGGTTATGCGATGTGTGAAATCAGCAACTTTCTCCGTCAAGTTAAATGGTGGGCTTTCTCATCGATTCAACCCATCTCGAGGACTTCGCCAGGGTGATCCCCTCTCCCCATACCTATTTTTGTTCTGTGTTGAAGGTTTCTCGGCGTTGCTGAAGTATGCACAGAAGGAGAAGGCGATCAAGGGCTTGGCGTTCGGGAGTGGTGGGCAAACGGTGACTCACCTCCTCTTTGCTGATGATAGTGTTGTATTTGTGGAAGGATCTCGTGACAATTTTGAGGCCTTGAGCTCCATCCTGAAGGAATATGAGGAGGCCTCGGGTCAGAAAGTAAACCTTCACAAATCAGCCATTTTCTTCGGAAAAGGAACTTCGGATGAGAGCAAGGAGGAGCTGAAACAAGTGCTAGGGGTTTCGGAAGAGGCTCTTAGTGAGAGATATTTGGGATTACCCACAGTGGTGGGGAGATCAAAGGATGAAACTTTCAGGTATGTCAAGGAATGTGCAAGGGGGAAGGTATCGAGTTGGAAAGGACAAGGACTGTCAAAGACTGCAAGGGAAGTTCTAGTTAAGTCCGGTCTCCAATCAACACCGACTTTTACCATGAGCTGCTTTCAACTCACAAAGAAAATGTGCGGGAACCTGTCTTCAATCTCATCGAACTTCTGGTGGGGCGAAGCAAATGGTAAAAAGAGAGTGCATTGGATCGCTTGGGACAAAATGTGCACACGGAAGCATGAGGGGGGAATGGGGTTTAGAGACCCGGAGGCGTTCAACCAAGCTATGCTCGCTAAACAAGCTTGGCGTTTGTTCCAAGAACCAAACTCATTATGTGCAAGGGTCTTAAAAGCCAGGTATTATGTTGATGGATCGATCCTGAATGCGACGTGTCCAAGTGGTGGATCTTTCACGTTTAGGAGTATATTGCACGGACGTGATCTTCTGCTTGATGGTCTGATCTGGAGGATTGGAGATGGGTCCAAAGTAAAGGTGCATCATGATAACTGGATTCCGAGGAAGGGTAGCCTGAGACCACTGGGTCAGAGCTACATTGAAGGGATTGTGCGAGTAAGCGACCTGCTGGATGAAAGCGGACATGCATGGGATGTGAGCAAGGTGGAGGCCATGTTCTCACCCGATGAGGCGAGAGAGATCTCACAAATCCCGGTGGGTGGACCGGGGATGGAGGATTACCAGGCTTGGAACTTTACGAAAGATGGGGAGTTCTCAGTCCGGTCTGCATACCGCTTGCGCATGAGCCAGAAACGGATGAGCTTAGGGCGGGCAGAATCATTAACGTCGGTGACTGACCACAAATCCTGGCTAAACCTATGGGCTACGGTGGCACCGGGCAAGGTCAAAACGCACATGTGGAGGTTGATTCGTAACGGACTAGCAGTAGGATCGAAGCTGCTAAGGAGGAAGATCAAAGCGGGTGTTTTTTGCGTGGCGTGTGGTCGAGAGGAAACGATCCACCACAGATTCTGGAGTTGTTACCATTCAACACAGTTTTGGAAGACTCTGCACTCGGTATTGGGAGTACCGGTGGCAATCCCACCGGCGTCAGCTAGCTCTCAGAGTGTTTTGTCAAGATGGCTTCTGTCATGGTTCGCTGATGCATCAGATGACGAACGAGCTGTCCTTGTACAGGGGGCGTATGCACTCTGGTTGGCCAGGAATAATGCTCGCGATGGTCAGAAGATTGAGGAAGCTGATGCGATAGCAAGAAGAGTTGTAAAATTAATAGAAGAATGGCAGTCCATTCATGGACGTAAACACAAACAACCGAGATCTGTGGTGAAGGAGAAATGGTGTCCACCAGCGGAGGGGTGGGTGAAGGCCAATGTAGATGGAGCTACATCAAAAGGAGGGCAAGATGGTGGCGCGGGAGTAGTGCTCAGAGACCACGCTGGTGCTTATATGGGTGCAGTTTGTCACTTCCTTCCAATGTGCAATGATCCGGCAACAGTTGAGTTACGAGCCTGTAGGGAAACAGCTCGACTGGCAGAAAAACTTCAGATACCCAGCATACACATTGAGACGGACTGTCGCGAGATCGCCTGCAAGCTACAAAGAGCAAGGGGAGGGACTTGTCCGCTCTGGGACCGATCGTGGAGGAAGTCAAGCAGCTACTCACATCCAGGGATCGCTGGAAGGTGTCGTGGATTCGTCGGGAGGCAAACCGGGCGGCGCATTTAGTAGCTAGAGAAGCGGTGATAAATAAATTAGATTCGGAGTGGCGGTTTGTACCCCCAGACTTTATTTTGCATGTGGTTTCGGACGAAATCTCTACGGGGAATGAATAAATAAAGGATGACCCTTAGTTTTAAAAAAAAGATAATACACGTGTGGTGTGGAGCGGAGTGGCGAGCTACTTTGGTTGTGAAAATAAAGTCAGCCGGGCCGCCGGAGAACCGCGTGTGCGAGAGCGGAAAGTAAAAAATGAAAGTCAGTACACGACGACGGGGTAGACGACGACTGGCAGGCTATCTCTCTGTCTGCTTCCCAGCGACACTACGCGCCCTCGTGAATAAATCTGGCAATTAAACTCATGCTAAATGCCTTCCCACGGTCCAGATCTACGCAGCGCATGCCGTGTCCAGCATCCGGTGGCCTGCACAAGAAACGGCTCAAAGTAGGGCGAAAGGGACGCGGCAATCCTTTGGCGCGGACGAGCGCGCTTGCTCATGAAATCGCCGGCCATTCATTTGCATAGGGATGCAGACCAATTCTAGTATTGTCGGTCGTACAGGATCATGTCACGGCCGCACACAGGTCTATAGCAGACGACCGTTTGCGTCCGCCCTGGCAGCAGACGGCGGATGGGACCTGTGTCGAACTGTGCCAATGGCTCGTCTCGACGGTAGAAAGTGCACGTAATGTTATCCTCCCCAGGGGCAGCAACGTGCTAGTTGGATGGGGTTGGCTCGGTCCACATCACGCATTGATATTTCAGCCAGGCCAGCTGATCCCACATGCTTCATACAATGATCCCTCAAATTCTTTTTCCGAAAATAATTCAGATCTATTATTAAACTTCATCGACTACGTCCAGATGAACGAACTCGAAGAGGACTCAAGCCCGGAAGACAAACTCGAAGAAGAAGCACCGCCATCCGCTCGAAAGGCCGCACTGCGAGGACTAAAAACCCTAACCTAACTACTAACCGAACGAGACACGGGATCCCCTCCACGCCACCCGCCACGGAGCAGCCGACAGAGGAGACGAACCCACGGGCTCATGGCAAAACACGGAGGAAAGTGTTTACCCTAACCGTCAAGGGATAGGGGAGGGAGAGAGAAACCCTAGATGGGTTCTCAACTTGGACGGGTTAATGCTGATAACGGTCCCCCAAATTCAAAAAGAAACCCTAGCCACACCAAAACGACGAACACAAATTCGGGTCAGTTTTCTTTTTTCCATTCGAAAAGGAAGGATAACCTCCAACCTCTGTATCAAAGTATGCACAACCCCATTTTTATTATTATTCAATGGAGTATGACAAAATGAATATACAGATCAACTCAAAGCCGTGACGAACTAAATTGCTACACCTACAAATTTGATAATGTGCTCAGATCGCACCATGGTGTACCCATGGTGCTTGTTCGCTGAAGCAGACGGCAGGCCGCTCGTCGATGGTGTTCCGCCCACAAAAATATATTTTAAGGACCCCGCAAAAATATATTTTAAGGAGCCCAATATTTTTCGGGTTTGCAGAAAAATCTTGCAACTTTTAGGGAAGCCACTTCGCTAGAGATTTTTCAGCTGCGCGACGAGCATGGACAATTTGTTGCCGACCAAGGATTCCGAATATTAAGGTGTAATTTCTGAATAGATGATTGGCAACTACTCAGTTTCAAAATGTCTTTACCCATGTGTCAAGCCTTTGGCACCTTTATCAGTTTTAAAATGTCACCATCTGGGGTGTCAACATCGTTTAGAGAATGCAGCCATCTAAAGCCGTAGTATTTGAACACATGGTTGCAAAGTGTCTTCTGCAGAATGTGATCATGCATGCATTTGTAACCTGATTGGCAAAATCAGGCAGGTTCAAAAGACGACCCCTTAGTTGCCAACATTAATTCATGCTGGCTGGACACCTGTGTCAATCACTGCTCTTCCAAAGCATGCTTGTCAAAGGTTCCAGTGTAAAAAATATAAGCTTTTGCCAGATGCCAGCCCATCTGCTTGGCTGGGGTGGTTTGTAATTATTTTTTCCAATTAGCCTCTTTGCGATCAAGTCGAGCCTGCAGAATATCCCACTGAGCACAGATGCTCTAAAAACCCTCCCCTTACCGTTGCATGGCTATCAATCTTCGCCAACATATTTTCAAATAATCAAACCCGCCCCGAATAACTAGAACCATTTAATTACCATGCCGAATTACCATCAAATCCACACAGTTCTCACGGAAACACTCCATACCACAATTGTAGTTCACAAACACGCAGAGCATCTCTCCATTACAAACCACTTAAACATAGGCCATGCATTCATTCACACGATGATAGGGACCATGCTCGGCAGGGAATACGTACAGATAACTTCGACCTCAAACCATCAGGATACTTGTCTGGTCCGGAGTGACTCGTTTGCACTTTCCAGACCGGAAAGGCAGACTTTTTATTCTATAACAGCAGATCATCACTCCAGGATGCCCCCATACATGTGGTTGGGGTAGTCACCATGATTTCCTTTCCAGGTGAGCACTTCATAAGCCATCTGCTTCCGTAGAAACGAAATCAGACTATGAAGAAAAGCACATATCCATTAGAATGTGAACTACCCTGTGCGAAACTGTAGACAATTGTCATTCGTACACAAACTCACAGGAGTTGCTGGAGTCTTGAGCATGACACCATCAAACTCTTGCATCTAGTGCAAGACGTAGAACCTGCCCTACATAAGTTTTAGTCGCAAATTAATTTGCATGAGAAGCAATCAAAACCATTCGTCCTTCAACACTACCCGCCTTACCTGCTGGAGCTCATATGCATCCCCAAGTTGTACTTGTAAGTGCAAGGGAATGTCGCAAAGTGCCGATTACATGAAGACACATGCACAGCGGTGCAGGACAAGATTGCTTGTTTTTCGTGCTTCTTCATCATGCCCGACCATAAATATCAATCTCATAAAGACATCAGCCATTCTCCATGATAAGGGGCACCATAAACTGCAAAACAATCAAACCAAACTTCCTGACGGACCCAATCGCTAAACAAAGTTTTAAGCAATTATGTTATCACTTTTGATTTACCTTTTTGCATTCTTGAAGGTTGTAGTCTACTTTTTGCTTGTTGAACATCCCGAAATCCCGCCCCAATGAGGCTTCTTTTGGTCGTACATGAATTCATCCTTCAGTTTTTTCACACAGACAGCAAAATGCGGGTTAGTACATTTTACTTACCCTAATAACATAAACAAGGTCATACCCGACAGTGTAGCATGTATCGCGAAACTTGGATCCATCAAGTTCCGCCGGCTAGGGGTTCCATCTGGGTATAGCTTGTTGTCCTTGAACTGCATCATATGGACTGACGCTGCCATTTCATTTGTCCTCAACAAGTCCATTACCTGGTTGTTGTCCTTTGCATTTCATGCCAGGTTAGTTGTAGTTTGTATGCCGAGTGTGAGATCATTTACGGTAATAATCATTCAAATGGCTTGGCCTGTACTCGCTTATGTCTCATTGTTGTCCTCCGATCTGAGTAGATGAATCATGCCTGGACCCTCGCACTGGCATGATCTTGTGTTGCTCCCTGTTGGCTTACCTTGTAATTATAAACCAGTTTTAGCACAACTTATTTTTTCAGCCAGTGCACGGACATAATGATTAACCAAACAAAGTCAGGCCGTACCGAGCACACACACACTATCGGACTATCCCCTGCATGCACTTTGTCTTTTCAAAGTTAACTTTGCTCTAGCCTTACCTAATTTCGAGCCCAAATACCCACGAGTACAGATTCTGGTAGTCGCCTTGCCTAATGAGTCGAACGTACTTCCGACAACATGTGCAATAACAATGTCATTCTTGTTCTCAGCGAATCCCCTGGCTGTCTTCTCAAGGGCACACACTCTGCCTGAACAAGGAGCCCATCCAACACGCACCCTGCATCACATAGCTTTTGTTTGCAGTTAACCACAATCACAGAATATGGGTGTGTTATCAGAGAGCATGAATTCCTGACTGCAATAGTTCAAACTGACAAAATTAATTTTTATTTACTGAACGAATTCAACGAAAATGCAGAGCAATGAAATCACCTCCATGTCCAACCAGGAGCTTGCGGTCCTAGCCAGTGGACTGTTCAGAGTCCGGCGGCGATAAGCTGCTCGTGTCGCCTGGCGTGTTCGGGTCCTGTTGGAGAGGCGCGAACTGCGAACACATCCTTTGCTTCTCCCTCGACTTCAACCAGATCTAGTGTCGGCTGGATGGCCACTAAGAACACATCGGCGTACATGGCTGTGAGGCGAACCTGTTCATAGGGATTGGGCGACCCTTCTCAGGATACAACAGATGCTTAATATTTCAATATACTTCCCAGTTTGAAATAGATGACTCAACTTTACACTAACTTTATACTAAAGTTGGGTCATCTATTTTGGAATAGAGGGAGTAGTAGGGATAATCATAAACCATACCCGTCGATCGGATCTGATAAGAACTCCAGTCAGCCGCCAAGGTCGCCATGGATACTGTTCGACAACAAAAATCAACCCTGTGATGTCGTATTAAATGGCCCCACCACGTGTTGGACTGACGCCGTGATTCGTGGATGGAACACCTTGTTCGGTAAGACCTGTACCACCAGTACATCATGCGGTCCCGATATGTCTGTCGTCAACTGCGCTAATACTACGAACTGGTAGCTGCCACGCGACCTTGTTCCATTCGTCCGCATACCAGGAGCAGGCGAGCTCGTCCGCCATATCGCCGTTCTCGAAAGGGACGCTCGCTCGCTGACTTCTCCGCGACGCCACGTCGTACATGTTTTCTGGTTGCTCCTACGTAAGTGGGTTGTAATATATACGTGCATTCTTAGGACGACAGCCTTGGTCGGTCCAGCTGTACTACTAGTTGAAACGTTACAGTGGCGAAGTCAGCTTAAAAAATCAGTGGGTCATTGGTAATTTTCTACTCCCTCCGTTTGAACATACTTATAATCAAAATAAATAAAAAAAGATATATCTAAAACTAAAATACGTTTAGATACATTCATTTTTATTCATTTTGATGATAAGTATTTCCGGATGGAGGAAATGTTTTTAGGCTATTTTGCTAAAAAGTTATGGATCAGCTAACCCCACAGCTAACACGTAGAAACGCCACTAGAAATATAGACACGGTTTCTGCAAAGACTATGAGCCCTTCCCCATTGTCTTTGCTCAGATCATCGCTGCCGCCCACCTCGCTTCCTGTCTGTTTAGTAGTCCATCTCCTTGATGGAGCACGAGGGGGTGCCAATGGAGAAGTCCATAGTCCCGCCGGCGCTTTGGCGGCGGACGGTCACCCGGTACCTCCTCCGGCAAAGTGTTTCGTTATTTGGTCATCACTAAAAAGTTTAGAAACACTCTTATATTTCTAATTTACAGAGGGAGTAGTAATACTATTTAAAAATGGATGATATATATCCAGTTATCAGTTCTTGGGTGGCGACCGATTTGGCAGGTTAAGGAGATAGAAGATTGCCCAGAAGGAAAAAAAGTGAAGATAATTATTCGTCGTTGCATGATGAAAATTAGATGTAACCATGTTTAACTCGTATTTTCTAAATTAGAAGAATAATTTGATCAACGTGTTCATATTTTTATTATTCCGTGACAACGCATGGGTATTCGGCTTTTGCCCGTAGCAACGCACGAGCATTCTACTAGTCATTCTTAACAAAGAGGACACTACAATGATAGTGAATTTACATGCTTCTTTTGCTTGATTATTTATTTTTCAACACTTTGTACCCTGTCTACACATAGCACGACTCAAAATTTAACTTAACCTACTTGCATAAATTATTAGACACAATTCCAACATAAATTTTGACAACCCAGAAAACTCACAATTAGCTTCGTGTTCTGTCCGTCTTCTGTAAATCATGATAAGATCAGCGAGCAGTAAAAATCACAACCATATGTAGTACCAGAATTTCCAGGTTCATTTCTATAGAACTCTCTGGATCCCATGCGCAATCACGTGTCCAGCCAACGCATTCGGCCGGTTTGGGCAGACCAGGAGGCCACATGGAGACCGACGTGACAATGCAATTGCTAATCAGAAGGTTAGTCTGTCACCGTTGGCCTAATTCGTTCGTCCTCTTCCCCGTCGACGACCAGAAGCGGACGGAAGAAGATCGGACTAGCTCGCTCGCTGGCTGCCCCGCCCGTCGCCGAATTAATGATTGCGGCGTACGTACGGCGGTGAGCCCGTTGGCTTTGTCTCGTCCCGGCCAGGCCTTTAGCAGACACAGGAATCAGGGGCCGTGGCTTTTCGTGGAAAGCTTTACGCCCGCCGTTGTCGTCGCCGGTGGAGCCTTGCGGCGGAGGAAGATCTCGCCGTGTAATCCTCGAGGCCACGAGCCCACGACGCGGCCTCCCATTGCTGGTCCCGTCTAAACAGGATCAGCTATTTTGGCCTATTTTGGTTCCTTCCCAGCACAATCATTTGCCTAATCTTCAGAGTGGCTACTTCAATTAATTATACTAACGTACCCATTTCGTGTATCGAAACCTAGGGATTAAAGTGGTCTATCCAGCACAAGAACAGAAGAACGAAAGGTATTGTTGAAACCTCATGTATCTTGTCACGAATCAGTACCGCTCCGTGCTCTTCTTTTCACCCTAAGCTAGCTCAGATACTCTTGTCTCAAACTTGTCTCTCAGATGTACTCCCCCCGTCCGAAAATACTTGTCATCAAAGTGAATAAAAAGATATGTATCTAGAACTAGAATACATCTAGATACATCACCTTTTATCCATTTTGATGACAAGTATTTCCGAACGGAGGAAGTATCTAGCACTAACTCGATGCTAAATACATTCATTTGAGGGATAAATTTTTTCGGACGAAGAGAGTATTGCTTATAAGGATCTGTAGTAAGCACTACTACAGGAGTGTTGCTTAGGATCTTTCTTTTTTGCGGGAAATCTTCCGACCTATTCATCTTTAATCATGGCAATACAACGAATAATAAAAATAATAAAAATTACATCCAGATCCGTAGACCACCTAGTGACGACTACAAGCCTTTGAAGCGAGCCAAGGCGCCGCCCGTCATCGCCCCTCCATCATCAGAGTCGGGCACAACTTGTTGTAGACAGTCGGAAAGTCGTCGTGCTAAGGTCCTATAGGACCAGCGCACCAGAATAGCAATCGCCGCAGATGAAGAATAATATAGATCGGAAGGATCCAATCTGAAGGCACACGAACGTAGACGAACACCAACGAGATCCGAGCAAATCTACCAAAGATAGATCCGCCGGAGACACACCTCCACACGCCCACCAACAATGCTAGACGCACCACTGGAACTGGGGCTAGGCAGAGAGACCTTTATTCCATATTCAGAAAGCCGTCGCTGTTTCGTCTTGCTGAACAGAACACAAACCCTAACAAAATTGAATAAAATGACTAAAAACGAAGCCCTCCCGCCGGCCCTTGGCAGATTCCACCGCGCCTCCATAGCCCTAAGGCCACTGGAGACGAGGCGGACCTGCGTCGGAACCGGCGAGAGGTAGAAACCCTAGCTGCTTTTTTTAGGAGGAGGAAGAGGCGGTGGCTGTAGGGAACCAATTGTTGCTTAGGATCTTGGCAACACTGGCACTTAACCGCACTTAATGCCCGTGCAATCAAGAAGAAAGATCAACGTCTATTAATAGCGATGGAGATTGACCGATAACGTGTAGAAAAATTCTGGCCATTGATCGGCATTTCGTTGGCAGCATATAATCGGTATCCGCTCATCGTCATCTGATCTGTCCCTCACTTTTGCCACGCAAAGTCTTTGTGTTAAAAAAAAGTATTTCCTAATTATTACTTTTGCGAATGCAAGCATTTTCTAATTTAGTTCACCAACAATCAGGTCTATTCTTGCTTCATATCTACTGTGCCAGCGATCTGTGCATACCATATATTGTCTAATCAGCAAGAAAAACGGAAGAAGCATACCACCATATAGGGTAAATAGCATAAAATTACTATTTTACAGGTTAGGGTTTTAAAAAACTATCGGTTTTTAATTTTTCGCTGATAACTATCAAGTCAAAGATTGACTGTTTCAAAAAACCCTAATCACTCGGTGCTTTAAAATTGATCACGATTATGGCAGTTGGGACCCGCACGTAAGAGAACCGTTTGTTTGACTGTTACCTTACATGTAGCGCCCACATGCCAATATTTCTGTAAGTTTTTTAGAAAAGCAATTGGGTCCCTATAGCTTTTGAAAAAAGCAATCCGGGCCCTAACTATTTTATGGAAAAAGCAATCCGGCCCTTGCTCCTCGGTGCGCGCCCCCCCATGCTCAAGATCGAGAGGAGCGCGCCCGCCGCCGTGCCCGCGGGCCAGAAGCATGGCGCCGCTGCGGAGATCCTTCATGTCGCTCATACGATGCGCGCCGCCACGGAGCTTCCTTCGAGCGTGTGTGGCGGGCGCGGCCTCCTCCTGCCAGCGAGCTCCCCTCCCGCACGGCCTCTCTCTCTCTCTCTCTCTCTCTCTCTCTCTCTCTCTCTCTCTCTCTCTCTCTCTCTCTCCCCCCATTTCCTGGGCGTGGCGACCTGAGCCCGTGGCCGTGGAGCTCGGCTGGCGGCGGCCCTGGCCATGGCACAAGGATGGCGGCAGCCCATACCCCTGGACGCGGCGGGCCGAGTCCCTGCCCCCTGTCCATGGCGAGATGTTGGTGGCGGCCCGTGCTCCTGGGTGGCGGTTGGTCCTCCACGCGGCGCTCCTTCCTGCGGTCGGCCCTGGTTTGCGTGCAACGGGTGGTGGAGCTTGGGCCTTAGTCAGGAGGAAAAGGAAGAGAACAAAAGATAAGAGGAAGAATAGAGAACTTACATGTGGGTCCCACATGTAAGTTAACGGTCGAACAAACGGATTGTTTAGAAGTCAGTCCGACCTATCATAAAATGGTTTAAAACGCTAGCAACGAGTTATTAGGGTTTTTTAAACAGCCAACCCCTGACTTGGTAGTTATCAACGAAAAATTAAAAATCGATAGTTTTTTAAAACCTTAATATGTAAAATAGTAGTTTTAGGACGCCGATAAGTGTCACACGTGTGGACGTTAGGGAGACTGCCCACACATTTTGTGTGGTGTATAAAAGGAACAGCCCACACACCTACGTGTGGGCAAAACAAGTAATGCACACACACATCTTTTTCCCCTCCCGATCCCTCTCACAGGCGTGCGTGTGGGCAAAGTAGATAATGCCCACACGCCCGTATATCAGGCCTCATACCTCGTGGTCCCGCACGCCACGCGTGACAATCACCGCACGCCCGCAGTTGCCATGGTCCAGACCCTCGTCCATGTTCGTTTAACTGTATTTGTCATGTCGCTGAACTACGGTTGCCATGTCGGACAACTGCAGTTGCCATGGTTGCTCAACTGCAGTTGTCATGTATGGTCTGGTCTACTGTAGTTGCCATGATTTTAAAACTTTAGGAGTTGCCACATACTAACACTAGGAAGTTGAGAGAGTTGCCATGTCGCTGAACTACGGTTGCCATGTCGGACAACTGCAGTTGCCATGGTTGCTCAACTGCAGTTGCCATGTATGGTCTGGTCTACTGTAGTTGCCATGATTTCAAAACTTTAGGAGTTGACACATACTAATACTAGGCAGTTGAGAGAGTTGCCATGTCGTTGAACTACGGTGCCATGTCGGACAACTGCAGTTGTCATGGTTGCTCAACTGCAGTTGCCATGTATGGTCTGGTCTACTGTAGTTGCCATGATTTCAAAACTTTAGGAGTTGCCACATACTAACACTAGACAGTTGAGAGAGTTGCCATGTGCTCACAAGCATGATAGGACAGTTGCCATGTAAAAAGGAAGAATTGCCATCTGCTTACGTGCACGTTAGGGCAGTTGCCATATACCATGCAAAAACACATGTCAACTCGGTAAAGAGAGAGTTATCATCTGCTTACGTGCATACTAGGCAGTTGCCGTGTACCCTGCAAAACACATGGCAACTCGGGTAAAAAAAGAGTTGCCACCTGCTTATAAAGCACACTAGGGCAGTTGCCATGTGCATTGCAAAACATATGGCAACTAGCAGCTTGGGTGTGGAAGAGGAGACGAGCGTGTGGGCGAGATGACAAATGCCCACACACTAGCCCTTGTGCGTGCATGAAAAGTGGCGTGTGGATGAACTGCTAAACGCCCACACACCAGCCCCTCCCGTGTGGTGAAACGGCCATGTGGGCGACCGGATGAACGCCCACACACCGGGCCAGTCCTACGTGGCACTAGAAACATGCCAAGATTCATGCGCTCACGAACGGACGCGGATCCACACGTGTGAGCGAGATGCAAACGCCCATACTTGTAGGCGTTAACATTTCCGTAGTTTTATACTATTTACTCCACCATATACTAGCGTACGAGAATGATATAGATCGACCGGCAACCAGCAGTCTTCTCGACATCATCAGTCTGAAGTTGTTGAAAAACAGGTGCGATTCCTCAGATGTCGCAATCGAGACACGGAGCTGGTGGCTGCATGCTGCAGGTTTACCTTACCTATGGGGACCCGTCGCACGTGCATGCACTTATTTGACGCGATGTTGCATCGCCTAACTAATTAGGGTCTCTGCCCTGGTCCGAATTTGCCAGGGTCAGGGGAATCGTATGCCTGATACTGTTAGTTAGTGTGCATACAAGGTGGACACTATATATGTGCAGTGGCCCGCGTGCGTGGTTCAGGGATCTGAGTATTAGTATTCGCCACGAGTTGGTTGCTAGACTGTGGATTAGTAATAGGAAAAATACTGTTGTGAATATGCTTACGACCGCTGACCTGTGGTATTCTTGGCTGAAAAGTTCTGATTGTTTTTCATCAGCAAAGGATTACGGGCGAGAAGTCGCTTAGTGAACAACTATCTGATGACCAAAATTGGAGATATCACTCCCTATCTAGGCAGTAACAGATTTGTCAAGAGCCCTGATGATGGCATGCCGAGGAATTCAAAGGGAGGGCGTGACCCGAGAAACAGCTCGCATTGACGCTCCGGTTTCGTCAATAATGCCTGCTGTTTGCATCTTGACTCTAGATTCGCCCATGCGGCAAGAATTATTCGACACCACAGACTAACGGCACATCTTAGTTGGTCTACTAGTAGCTTGCTGGTCACTGGTCCAACAGGATCCGCGCTTAGCCGATCGATCTCGCCTGGCCTTGGGCTCCAGATATGCACGATCGAGCAACGGCGGATTCGATCGATCGAGCATTGAAGCGGCGGATAACGAGAGCACGCCGCGTATCGGTGGCTTAAAGGTGGTGGTGTTTCTTCGTTGGCGTGTGAACGGAGGGAGACTTCGCCGTCCAAATCAGGAAGCCCGCCATGGACCCCCGCCCGGCCAGAGTTCTCCATCTACAGTTACTAATGGTGGTACTTGTGAACACATTCAATGCTCGGGGCACCATCTGCTCGATCCGATGCGTAGCGGTAGCTCTCCTAGCTACAAGCCTAGCACTGGCCATTGCTCTCTGTGGAATCGTCTCAAGCCCGGATCTTGACAGTAACTACTAAACCACTCTCTCCATGGTGGCCACAGGTTCATCACCCCCATGTCGTCCTTCTTCCAGCCCAGCGTATGATGATGTTCTTTCGCGGTGTATGTAACTAAATATTCTATTTTTTTTTACACTTCTGCTTCGGTACCCCGGTAAACACATCAATGACTGAGATTAATCCATAACCCTTCATAATGAAGGGCATGATGGTCTTTTTTGAAAGTATGTCGTATGCGCCGATACATTACATTTCCACCTCCGCCATGGGCTGGCCCATTTATGCACGTTTTACTATACAGTTAAATACCACACAAAATGCAAACAATCGTAACCAACAGGACACCTTAGTTGTGTCGATTTTACTAATCTCTCCGATCCTTTTTATCTTGCCTAGTTTTCCTTTTTGCCTATTTACTCTGCGCGCTCTCGGTTTTTAGCAACTTTTTTCCCAAGCCTGCTCCTATTGTTGTGCATGCGGTTGGAATCATGCATCCATGCTTCCAGTAGAAGATAAGAAAATGTGTGCTTTGAAAGGAAAGAAATCAATATATATTTCTTGTTATATTTCTTACCATGCAAGGAGTTGGCAAGGAATACTCCCTCCAATCCTTTTTTTATACTCCCTCCGATCATTTTTATTTCTTACCATGCAGATTTTTAAACTTGGCATGCTGCCTTAGAATGGTGATGCAAGGCCCTAAAAAAATTTCGTCAATTTGAACAATGTCGAAAAAATGTACTCTGAGACGGAACCTTCCGCCCAACCCGAACGCTCTACCCGAATCTTTTTCCATTTAAATTCGTGAACATTTTCTTAAATTCGCAAACTTTGTTTTCAAATTCATGAACTTGTTTCCATATACGGGAACTCTTTTCAACTTTTACAAACATTTTATAAAAACCGTAAAAGTTTCAAATTCATAAACATTTATACAAGCACGTTGCGTCATGTTCGGCTAGTGATAAAATTTATAATGCATGCTTGGCATGATAATACTAATGTGTGGAAAAATTTTGGGTCTGTTTTATTGATGGGAAAAAAAGTGTCCAGACTTTCCCTACCGACCTATCTGAACCACTATCTTTGAACATGGTGTGCTTCTTTCCACACACGAAATTACGGCAAATTTTGCCAGCATGTGGGCATGCTCATGGTAGGCCTCCATGCAAAATTTGAAGGAATTTGGGCATCGAACGCACGTTGCGTCAAGTTCGACTAGTGTTTTAGGATTTTTTTTCACTGGAAAACCTAGAAAATGCATAAAATGTCAGAACTCAATGAAATTTATCATGGATGCTTGGCATGGTAATGCTAGTGTGTGGAAATTTTTTGGGTCTGTTTTATTGATGTGAAAAAATTGCCCTATCGGCCTATCCGAACCACCACCTTTGAACATGGTGTGCTTCTTGCCAAGCACGAAATTACACCAAATTTTGCCAGCATGTGGGCATGCTCATGGCAGGCCTCGATGCGCATGTATACTACACCATCTTATTAATTTTGTATCACACATGTCTCTATTTTGATTCCTGCCCAAAAGAATGAAGCTTCGGTCACACAATAACCAAGAGGTGTAGGTTTCAAGAAACATTTATGCTTCCTACACAGTTCAACAAATTTTCACTTAGATATTAATCATGCTTCAAACAACAGCACACTAGGCTTCCTATGCGCCCAAATAAATGAATTTCTCTTATACACTAATCAGGTATACTTCCAGCATTACCGCCTGATGCTTCAAGGGATTACATTTTGCCTACAACCCAATGTTTTAGTATAGACGTCCTAGTTTCAACCGAGAATATATACACTTGTTTTTTTAGTTGAGAATATATACATATGGCATGAATTTTTGAAGTACCTTTATTTTGGAAGCATATTTTTCTGAATAATATATCTCCATCGCATGTGCTTCCATAAAAAAGTTTCCATGGCACGTTGCAAAGAAAATAAAATCCAGAAGCAATTAAATATCTTTATTTGTTTATTTATCGGAAGCAAATCTGTCCCGCGAAAAACAAATCGGAAGCAAATATGTAATTAGTGGGAAGCAATATTTTTCATGTTTGTTTGTTGGAAGCAATCACAACCTACCAAAACAATTGCCCGCAAAAAAACTACCAAAACAATTAGCGTAATTTCTGGGAACCAGTTAGTTTGTTACTAAAAACACATAATTAATTATCAACGGTGAGATTTTCTTTGGAGAGATTAGCGGGAGGAGATGCTATATACGTGGGGAGTGTTTACTAGAAGCACTGATTTAGGAAGGAACGTGTCAGATCGGACGAATAGCGCAATGTCAATCCAACGGACACCGAGACGGACGTACTAAGAGCATACTCATACCAGAAATTGTCACAACTCCTATGGTGATCTGTTGGTACCACGGTTTATACGATGGAGGGAGGTCTTGAGGTCGACGCTTGCCTCGTGCATAATGTTTGAACATTTACTTAATAGTAAGAGAAAAAAAAGGTGTAAGTGGGCCGGCCCAGGGTTAGGGGATGAGTTGACGTATTTGACAGACGATCCATCATATACATACCGAAAGTGAGTATGATTGTCAAAAGTCCATATTATCCTTTATACGTTTTGTGAGAGGGGTGTACCGAAGCGGGTCTCTTTTTTTAAACGCCCAGGGGATGAGTTGACGTATTTGACAGACGATCCATCATATACATACCGAAAGTGAGTATGATTGTCAAAAGTCCATATTATCCTTTATACATTTTGTGAGAGGGGTGTACCGAAGCGGGTCTCTTTTTTTAAACGCCCAGCCCAGATCTATTAATCAAACCCACAAAAGCTACATGTCAGTCGCCCGAATTTCGAATTCGGGCCAGTCGATTCTGGTTGAAGGGAAAAATTAACAATCGAAGGGAAGGAAGAAGCTCACCGGAAAGGAGGAAGAAGCTCGCTGGCAGGCTACCCCATCATCTATCTTAGGGTTGGGGAGGGGAGGCAACAGCGGTGATGGGGTTCATTTGGAGAAAAAAACCGGCCATCCCCGTGGCTAGAGGGATGGCCGGGGTGGCGGTGGGAGGAGGTTCAGGGGAGAGCAGGGCGGCGAGGCGGTCCCACCAGCCGCGGGCGGCCGGAGCCGGCAGCTCGGGGAGATCGAGGTTGAACAGAAACAATCCATCCTAGAGGTTGAAGATGAGGTTGTAGACGTTGGATCAAGATCCAGTGGTTGAGATAGGAAGTTGGAAAATGACCTACCACTTTTTTTTACCGAAAGTGAGTATGATTGTCAAAAGTCCATATTATCCTTTATACGTTTTGTGAGAGGGGTGTACCGAAGCGGGTCTCTTTTTTTAAACGCCCAGGGGATGAGTTGACGTATTTGACAGACGATCCATCATATACATACCGAAAGTGAGTATGATTGTCAAAAGTCCATATTATCCTTTATACATTTTGTGAGAGGGTGTGCAAGGCGGGTCTCTTTTTAAGCCCAGCCGGATCTATTAATCAAACCCACAAAAGCTACATGTCGATGTGAATTTGAATTCGGGCCAGTCGATTCTGGTTGAAGGGAAAAATTAACAATCGAAGGGAAGGAAGAAGCTCACCGGAAAGGAGGAAGAAGCTCGCTGGCAGGCTACCCCATCATCTATCTTAGGGTTGGGGGAGGGGGAGGCAGCACGGCGGTGATGGGGGTTCGCTGGAGAAAAAAACCAGCCATCCCCGTGGCTAGAGGGATGGCCGGGGTGGCGGTGGGAGGAGGTTCAGGGGAGAGCAGGGCGGCGAGGCGGTCCCACCAGCCGCGGGCGGCCGGAGCCGGCGGCTCGGGGAGATCGAGGTTGAACAGAAACAATCCATCCTAGAGGTTGAAGATGAGGTTGTAGACGTTGGATCAAGATCCAGTGGTTGAGATAGGAAGTTGGAAAATGACCTACCACTTTTTTTTCCAGTCGGCTGTCCTATAGCCACTCCCAATCAAACTAGTAGTACAAACACACATTGCAAAAAATAAAGGTTACATTTAAGTTCTAAGGTCGACATATTCATTCTCCCAAATGGGCTAAAATAGCACCTCGCGCGTGTGGCTCTGTCGCAGGAGCAAGCTTGTCATTGTAGATCGCAGAAGGGAAGTCATTAAGGTCATGGTCATGCTGAACCTACGTTCGGGAGGAGAAACCATCACGACCGGTGAGCCGCAAATCTAAAGGCTAAACCTCAATTATTTTTTATATAGGCCTCGCACCAGCACCGGACCCTACACCGATGATGACAGAAGCGAGGCCGGAGGACCAAATTGCCAAGGCAAACCACTGTCGCCGTTGCATGAATAAACCTTGGGACCATAACCTCACTGGCCAAAGACCTAAATTGAAAAAAAAAACATCTACAACTCTATCAAGTAGATAGAGGCCCTCCCACACCAACAGAGCTAGTGAGGGAGGAGGGGGCAACGATGTGCCCTCATATATCATCTCTCGATTTCGCAATAATAATAATAATAATAATAACAACAATAATAATAATAACAACAATGACAATAGCAGTAGCAGCAGCAACAACAACAACAACAACAACAACAACAACAACAATAATAATAATAATAATAATAATAATAATAATAATAATAATAATAATAATAATATTAATAATATTAATAATAATAATATCATCTCTTGTAAGGTTTGGAGAGGAATGGCTTGGCATTGTATTGTAAGTAACTAAGTATATAAGTTGTGTATGTAAAATTTGATAAAAAAACAACTCATAAAATAAACTACTCCCTCCGCCTCATAATATAAGATATTTTTTCGATACTACACAAGCGTCTATTTTTTTTTATGAGACAGAGGAAGTAGTTTTGAGATAGGCACAACCCGTGGGATGCTTAGAGAGCAAGCGTGCAACTACTAATCAAAACAACTTCTTTTTAGATGAACTACTAATAATAAAAGCTAGCGTCATGTATAGGGTGCGGCTGTAGAAATGGACGACTGCAACGGACCGCAGCTCCATCTGGGTGCGTCTAGTCCAAGACAATGCACGTGTGGTGTGGAGTGGAGCGGCGTGCTACGTCGATTGTGAAAATTAAGTCAGCCGGGCCGCCGGAGAGCCTCGCGCGCGCGAGCAGGCCGGAAGGTTTTTTTTTGAAATAGACGCAGGAGAGCTGCGTATTTCGATTGATTAGAAGAAGCGGTAAAGAAACCGATGCTCGGTTAATTAAGGGAAACCAAACTAAAACCTTTAAAAAGAGCACACCACACCTAGGCTCGGGCATAACAGGACATACAGGAAACGCCTAAAGGCCAAAACCGCCACGAGCACGTAAGACAACATCACCGTCGCCGGAGAGAAACGACATGTCCGACGAAAGAGGAGCGAACATGTGCCTCTCCGATCCCGAGAGGGCGCCCAACCTGACTCGCCAGGCGCTGCAAGCATGTCGTGTGCGCTCCAAGTGCCCACCACCATCGCCCCCGGCGGACATGTCACCGAGGGGAGCTCCTGCCGCACTCGCCGACCAACGACCAGCCTGAGCGGATGCACCACCAACGGCACCAAAGCACACCAAAAGCGCTGCCCGCTTGGATCCACCGCGCCACCACTACAAGTGCTCCGGCATCCAACTTGACTCCAAGGCAATGCTTTCAACAAAGTAATGGCGCCAATTGCGTCACCATTACACACGATTTTCAGCGGGAGACAAGAACTTCGAAGCAAGGAGAGGTGCCGGATCCTCGATGGCGCCTCCAACAAGTCAAAATCACACCCGAAGGCATCAATCGCCACCAGCCCAGACCGAAGACGAGCATGACTTTCGACATCGAGCCGAGCACCTATGCCGGAGACGGCGTCTCCAACACACCACCACCAAACCGGAGCAGCAGACGCCACCTGCTACACCGCCCAAGAACCAGCCGAAGCGCCACCGTCGCGCAAGCTAGAGCAACCCGAAGGTCGTGCCCCGGCCATGCCACCGCGGACCACCATCCCCACAAGGAGCCACCAAGCAACCCGACTGCAGACAGTCGCCGGCCGACCCACCTCCGGGCCTCTGGCCGCCAAATTCCGGATCGGCCGCTCCAGGCCAGAGGCCGCCCGCCGCCCGCGCCCCCAGCAACACCGCCAACCTCCGATCTGGACCACTTCCAGATCCACCACGTCCGCAGCACCGACGACATCCCAGCATCACGCAGGAGGAGAGAAGCAGGGCCGCTTGTGAGCGCCCGGGCCACCACCACCCTCGCCGGACCAGATCTGAGCAGGGGACGCACCAAACCGTCGCGAGCAGGCATCACGGTCGGCCACCACGCTGCCCCGCAGCCGTGGCGGCGGCGCCACCGTCGAAGTCCACAGGGCCGCCGCCCCGACTTCTGCGAGCCCTGCCGCGCGGCCGCCCGCAGCTCCATGCCTCCGCCGCGTCGCCGCGTAGATCTGGAGGACATCTCGCTGCAGCCCGGCACCTCGCGCCCGTACCCCGCGCCCAAAGCTGCCCTGCCGTCACCTTCCTTGGGCCAGCCCGAGCTTCGCTGGGATGAGCCCTCCGGCGGCGGCGGGACAAGAGGAGGAGGGGAAGAGAGCTGCGGCGGCTAGGGTTGTCTCCCCCGAGCCGCCAGCGAGGCGACGCGGGGATCGGGAGGAGTGGTGAAGTGGAAGGGCTCCTGCAGGCCGGAAGGTCAATGAGAAAGAAGATGCACTCAGTACACGACTACGGGGTAGACGACGACCGACAGGCTGTCTCTCTGTCTGCGTCCCAGCAACACCAAGCGCCGACGTGGACAAATATGGCAATTAAATTCGTGCTGATGCGTGCGCTTAAATGCCTTCACACACGGGTCCAGATCTACTACTATCAGTTAATTAAAGCATCTCCAGCCGTTCGGTCTCACAGGACGCCGCAAAAACGACGTCTAGGGCTGAACCGGCATTTGCTTTCGGCGTGGGGACGACTGCTTCTCAGTCGTCGCCCCCAACGCGCCCTTAAAATCTCGCAACCTCGGTGATCTAATACGAATCTGGCATGAACTCGGCAATTTTCATGAAAATTTTTATAAAGACAAAAGTATGTTTTTGGTCCCTCAAGTTCCCCAAAAGTATAGACTTGGTTCCTCAAGATTTTTTCGTATACATTTGGTCCTTTAAGTCTCAAAACCGGGTAAGTTTGATCCAAAAGCAGATTTTAAGCACATTGGCCGGGATAGCTCACGTTTGATCGGGTCTGGCCAAGATTGATTAGATTTGACTGATGAATAGTAAATTAAAAAAAATAAAAAATCTGAAATTTTGTGGCAACCATGACGCTTGGGAACGCTAGGTGCGTGAAAATTTGTGTGGTGTTCCGACATTCGAGGAGCTTGTGGCAAAAAAACTAAATTTTGGCTCAGAAAGAAAGCCAAATTTTTCTTTTTTGCTAGAGCTCCTCGGGTGTTATTTCACCACAAAAATTTACATGCACCTAGCGCACCCAAGCATGATGGTTGTCACAAAATTTCAGAGTTTTTTTTTAATTTGTTTGCTATTTTTTTGAATTACTGTTCATCGGTCAAACCTAGTCAACATGGTCAAACCTTGTCAAACCCAGTCAAACCCTGGTCAACATGTTCACAATATGGTTTTGGACCAAACTTACCGGGTGTGACTCTTGAAGGACCAAAAAAATCTTAAAGGACCAAGTCTATACTTTTGGGAAAATTGAGGGAAAAAACATACTTTTCACTTGTATTAAAAAGGAGAAAACAGACAAACTACGCCTAGAATTACCCCTAGCCCTCCTACGCCGTGGTCACCGCCCCGCCTTCTGCATGCCGAGGAGCCTGTAGAACCGGGTGTAGTCGTCGTCGTTGTCGCCGCCCATGCCCTGCGCCCCGCTGGAGCCGGAACCATCCCTGCTGCACCCCTGCCCAGGATCGCCGACGCGTGGGGAGTTGGACGGCCCAGGCTCGTCCTCGTCGTCGCTGTCGAGGACGACGACGCCGCCATCCTCACGTCCGAGGCGCCCGGCCTGGAGCTCGCGGACGTAGTCCGCCTTCGTCCACATGAGGGCGGTCTCGTCGGCGGCCGCCATCTCCGCGTAATCCATCTTCACCGGGAGCAAGCCCCGGCTCGGGCTTTGGCCGGACAAGCCGGAGGGAATGCGGGGTGTTGGAAATATGCCCTAGAGGCAATAATAAAAGGATTATTATTATATTACCTTGTTCGTGATAATTGTCTTTTATTCATGCTATAATTGTATTATCCAGAAATCATAATACACGTGTGAATACATAGACCACAATATGTCCCTAGTGACCCTCTAGTTGACTAGCTCATTGATCAATAGATAGTCATGGTTTCCTGACTATCGACATTGGATGTCATTGATAACGGGATCACATCATTAGGAGAATGATGTGATGGACAAGACCCAATTCTAAGCATAGCACAAGATCGTGTAGTTCGTTTTGCTAGAGCTTTTCCAATGTCAAGTATCTCTTCCTTAGACCATGAGATCGTGTAACTCCCGGATACCATAAGAGTGCTTTGGGTGTACCAAACGTCACAACGTAATTGGGTGACTATAAAGGTGCACTACAGGTATCTCCGAAAGTGTCTGTTGGGTTGACACGGATCGAGGCCCAGGATTTGTCACTCCGTATGGCGGAGAGGTATCTTTGGGCCCACTTTCGGTAATGCATCATCATAATGAGCTCAAAGTGACCAAGTGATTGGTTACTGAGGATCATGCATTACTGATGCGAGTAAAGTGACTTGCGATGCTTGAGACTGAGCGAGGTATTGACATACCGGCGATCGAGTCTCGGGCAAATAACGCATACCGATTGACAAAGGGAATTGAATACGGGATTAATAGAATCCTCGACATCGTGGTTCATCCGATGAGATCATCGAGGAGTATGTGGGAGTCAACATGGGTATCCAGATCCCGCTGTTGGTTATTGACGGAGAGCCGTCTCGGTCATGTACGCATGTCTCCCGAACCCGTAGGGTCTACACACTTAAGGTTCGGTGGCGCTAGGGTTGTATGAATATGAGTATGCAGCAAACCGAATGTTGTTCGAGTCCGGATGAGATCCGGACGTCACAAGGAGTTCCGGAATGGTCGGAGGTAAAGAATTATATATAGGAAGTGCTATTTCGCCATCGGGAGAATTTGGGGGTTACGGTATTGTCTTGGGACCACGGAAGGGTCCCGAGGTCCACCGGTGGGGCCACCTATCCCGGAGGGCCCCATGGGCTGAAGTGGGAGGAACCAGCCTGGTGGGCTGGTGCGCCCCACTTAGGCCCCCTGCGCCTAGGGTTGGAAACCCTAGGGTGAAGCGCCCACTTGCCTTGAGGCACGCCTCCCCCCTTGGCCGCCGCCCCCCTTGGGAGATCAGATCTCCACGGGTCGGCGCCCCCCCCGGGGGCCTATATAACGGGGGGGTGGGTGGGGGCAGCCGCACCCTTGCATCTTGGCGCCTCCCTCTCCCCTGCTACACCTCTCCTCCTCCGTCACGTGCTTGGCGAAGCCTGCCGAGATCTTTGCTTCTCCACCAACACCACGACGTCGTCTTTGCTGCTGGAGCCATCTTCCTCAACCTCTCCTTCCCCTTGCTGGATCAAGAAGGAGGAGGCGTCATCCGCTCCATACGTGTGTTGAGCAGCGGAGGTGCCGTCCGTTCGGCACTCGGTCATCGGTGATTTGGATCACGGCGAGTGCGACTCCATCATCCACGTTCTAGTGAACGCTTCCGCCTGCGATCTATAAGTGGTATGTAGATGCAATCTCTCTCCCATGACTCGTTGCTTAGATGAACTCATAGATGGATCTTGGTGAAACCGTGGGAAAAATTTTAATTTTACGCAACGTTCCTAGCAGTGGCATCATGAGCTAGGTCTATGCGTAGTTCTCTATTGCACGAGTAGAACACAATTTTGTTGTGGGCGTAGATCTTGTCAACTTGCTTGCCGCTACTAGTCTTTTCTTGCTTCAGCGGTATTGTGGGATGAAGCGGCCCGGACCGACCTTACGTACGCTTACGTGAGACAGGTTCCACCGACTGACATGCACTAGTTGCATAAGGTGGCTAGCGGGTGTCTGTCTCTCCTACTTTAGTTGGAGCGGATTAGATGAAAAGGGTCCTGATGAAGGGTAAATAGAAGTTGACAAATTCACGTTGTGGTTATTCGTAGGTAAGAAAACGTTCTTGCTAGAACCCAATTGCAACCACGTAAAAGATGCAACAACAATTAGAGGACGTCTAACTTGTTTTTGCAGCAATTGTCATGTGATGTGATATGGCGAAGTTGTGATGAATGATGAATGATATATTGTGATGTATGAGATCATGTTCTTGTAATAGGAATCACAACTTGCATGTCGATGAGTATGACAACGGCGAGAACCATAGGAGTTGTCTTAATTATTGTATAACCTGCGAGTCATTGATTCAACGCCATGTAAATTACTTTACTTTATTGCTAAACGTGTTAGCCATAGTAGTAGAAGTAATAGTTAGCGAGCAACTTCATGGAGACACGATGATGGAGATCATGATGATGGAGATCATGGTGTCATGCGGTGAAAAGATGATCATGGAGCCGAAGATGAAGATCAAAGGAGCTATATGATATTGGCCATATCATGTCACTACTTTATATAATTGCATGTGATGTTTATTATGTTTTATGCATCTTGTTTACTTAGAACGGCGGTAGTAAATAAGATGATCCCTTATAGTAATTTCAAGAAAGTGTTCCCCCTAACTGTGCACCGTTGCTAAAGTTCGTCGTTTCGAAGCACCACGTGATGATCGGGTGTGATAGATCCTTACGTTCACATACAACGGGTGTAAGACAGTTTTACACATGCAAAAACACTTAGGGTTAACTTGACGAGCCTAACATGTACAGACATGGCCTCGGAACACAAGAGACCGAAAGGTCGAACATGAGTCGTATGGAAGATACGATCAACATGGAGATGTTCACCGATGATGACTAGTCCGTCTCACGTGATGATCGGACACGGCCTAGTCGACTCGGATCATGTAACACTTAGATGACTAGAGGGATGTCAAATCTAAGTGGGAGTTCATTAAATAATTTGATTAGATGAACTTAATTATCATGAACATTAGTCTAAAATCTTTGCAAAATGTCTTGTAGATCAAATGGCCAACGCTCATGTCACCATGAACTTCAGCGCGTTCCTAGAAAACCAAGCTGAAAGGCGATGGTAGCAACTATTCGGATTTGGGTCCGGAACACGAGGATCATCCTCATAGCAGCCAAGAAACAATATGTCCTAGAAGCACCGCTAGGTGATGCACCCATCCCGGAAGAACCAAGACATTATGAATGCTTGGCGGTCTCGTCTTGATGATTACTCCCTCGTTCGGTGCGGCATGCTTTACAGCTTAGAACCGGGGCTCCAAAAGCGTTTTGAGCAACACGGAGCATATGAGATGTTAGAGGAGCTGAAAATGGTTTTCCAAGCTCATGCGGGTCGAGAGATATGAAGTCTCTGACAAGTTCTATAGTTGTAAGATGGAGGAAAACAGTTACATCGGTGAGCACATACTCAAAATATCCGGGTTGCACAACCGCCTTTGTCCCGGTGGACATTAACCTCCCGGATGAGGCGGTCATTGAAAGAATCCTTGATCGCTCCCACCAAGCTACAAGAGCTTTGTGATGAACTACAATATGCGGGGATGGTGAAGACCATTCTGAAGTATTCTCAATGCTGAAGTCGTGAGAGGTTGAAATCAAGAAAGAACATCAAGTGTTGATGGTCAATAAAACCACTAAGTTCAAAAAGGGCAAGGGTAAGAAGAACTTCAAGAAGGACGGCAAAGATGTTGCCGCGCCCGGTAAGCAAGTTGTCGGGAAGAAGTCAAAGAATGGACCAAGCCTGAGACAGAGTGCTTTTATTGCAAAAGGAAGGGCCACTGGAAGCGGAACTGCCCCAAATACTTAGCGGACAAGAAGGCCGGCAACACTAAAGGTATATTTGATATACATGTAATTGATGTGTACCTTACCGATTACTCGTAGTAACTCACAGGTATTTGATACGGTGCCGTTGCTCATATTTGTAACTCACAGCAGGAGCTGCGGAATAAGCGGAGGCTGGCGAAGGGCGAGGTGACGATCTTGGCGTCGGGAATGGTTCCAAGGTCGATGTGATCGCCGTCGACACGCTACCTCTACATTTACCTCTGGGATTAGTTTTGAACCTCAATAATTGTTATTTAGTGCCAAGTTTGAGCATGAACATTGTATCGAGGATCTCGTTTAATGCGAGATGGCTACTCATTTAAATCCGAGAATAATGGTTGTTCTATTTATATGAGAGATATGTTTTATGGTCATGCTCCGATGGTCAATGGTTTATTCTTAATGAATCTCGGCGTAATATTGCACATATTCATAGTGTAAATACCAAAAGATGTAAAGTTGATAACGATAGTCCCACATACTTGTGTACTTTGCCGCCTTATGGTCACATTGGTGTCAAGCGCATGAAGAAGCTCCATACGATGGACTTTTAGAGTCTCTCGATTATGAATCATTTGACACATGCGAACCATGCCTCATGGGCAAAATGACCAAGACTCCGTTCTCCGGAACAATGGAGCGAGCAACCAACTTATTGGAAATCATACATACCGATGTGTGCGGTCCAATGAGCGTTGAGGCTCGCGGAGGAAATCGTTATGTTCTCACTCTCACAGACGACTTAAGTAGATATGGGTATGTCTACTTGATGAAACACAAGTCTGAGACCTTTGAAAAGTTTAAGGAATTTCAGAATGAGGTAGCGAATCAACGTGACCGAAGAATAAAGTTCTTACGATCAGATCATTGTGACGCCCGGATAATTAGACTACAGTAAAACTCTGCTAATGATGCCACATCACCTCCGTTACTATTGCTAACCTCACAATGATTCGAAACCGTTTCAAAATTTAAATTCAAAATATGTCAAACCACAAAAGTTTTCAAAAGTTGAAACAAAAATGTTAAATTGAGTGCGAATATTACAAGGGTATTTATAGTAAAGAAAACATAGTTTTAGAAAATGCCTAAATATTTCAAAATGAATTAAAACAGAAAAGAGTAATAAATAAAAGAAAAAGGGAAAACACAAAAAAAAAACAGAAAACAAAGCTAAAAAGAAAAGAGAGGAAGAAATCTCCCTACACTGGGCGAATGGTCCATGCAGCCAGCCGACCCACCCCAACCCCACAGCCTATATGGCCTCGTTACCCCATAAACCCTAACCCAACCCCACGATCCCCACTTCTCCCCTCACTCCCCGATCCCTCTGGATCAAGATCGCCCCACGCCTTGGCTCGACCCGCCGCCTCGCCGTTACTTGGCGCCGCCCGTCGGACCACCCCATCTTCTTATCCGCTCCGCCACACCCCTCGTCACCGGGCCGCACCCGCTCGTCGTCGTCGTGTGCCACCACCATCGTCGTCCTCTCTGTCATCCAACCGTCGCCCGAGGACCTCGCCGGAGCTCTCCCCCGCCGGCCTGCTTCTCCTCTGGCGTCGTCGTCCCCGTCACCCTCCTCGCGCCGCTGCCACGACCTGCGATCCCGTGAGGCCCCTCTCCGTCACAGCCTTTGGCCTCGTCCGCCTCACCTCCCCATTTGGCGCTCGTCGGCTCCCGTCCATGACGGCCCCGGCTAGCCGCCAGCCTGTGACCCGACCCCTAACCATTGTGGTGGCTGCTTTCGTCGTTGTGGCCGTCGGCGCCCAGGGCCGTTTTCTCCCTGTTGACCATGGGCGCATGCCCAGCGCCCTCTAACCGCGCCCGCCCCGTTAAGAACTATGGGCCAATGACATGTGGGGCCTACCCCAGAACGTTTTTACAAAAATAAATAAATAATAAGAAAAAATGAAAATAATAAGATAATTAATTAATTAATTAGTGAATTAATTAAGTTAATTAATCAGATTAACTTGTTAGTTTATTTAAACAGTAATTTGTTTAACTAAACACTAATTAACCTAAACATGGTATCACAAGTGGGTCCCACTTTGGACCCACAGGTCAATTGACCAGTCAACCGCCTTTGTTGGTGATGACCTCAGCATTGCATCATGATGACATCAGTCGACACTATTCTGGATAATGTTAGAATTAAATAGTTAAATAAATTCTAAAAATGATTAAAACTTTAGAAAATCATATAAAATAAACCGTAGCTTAGATGAAAATACTTTCTACATGAAAGTTGCTCAGAACGACGAGACGAACCCGGATATGCAGCCCGTTCGTCCGCCACGCACCCCTAACATATCAAACTCGCAACTTTCCCCTACGGTTCATACATGCGAAAACCACGAAACACCGGAATATTTTCCCGATGTTTCCCCTTCACCAGTATCACCTCATACCGCGTTAGAACACGTCTAGCTCTGCTGTTATCCTGTTATGCACTTGCTTGCTATGTATTTACTGTTTCTCCCCCTCTTCTCTTGGTAGACCCGTGACAATCTTGATGCCCCGGTTCGACTACGGTCGTGACCCCTCTCTCTTGCGAGCAACCAGGCAAGCCCCCTTTGATCACCGGATATCGCCTACTCTTCTCTATCTGCTTGCATTAGAGTAGTGTAGCATATTCTTGCTTTCGATTAATCCTATCTTCTTTGCATAACTTTGTCCTTGCTACTCTTGTTGTTACCTTTATACGCTATCCTCTTTGCTTAGTATAGGATGCTAGTGTTCCATCGGTGGCCCTACATTCTTGTCAAATACGCCATGCTATACTCTTTGGGATGTGATCACTTCGGGAGGTGATCACGGGCATATACTATATACTTTACACTATTACATTACTCGTGATCTTTGTTAGGAGATGAAATTTGAAAGGACGGTGGCTCCATCCCGGTAGAGGTGGGCTGGGTTCCAACGGCCCCCAAGTTACTTTGTGGCGGAGGCGGCAGGGCAGGTTGAGACCACCTAGGAGAGAGGTGGGCCTGGCCTGGTCGGCGTTCGCGGATACTTAACACGTTTAACGAGATCCGGGTATTTGATGCGAGTCGGCCATTTGGTCTATACGCACTAACCATCTACGCGGGAGTAGTTATGGGTATCCGGCGTCGTGGTATCGGCCGAAGCCTTCGTGGCGTCGGCCCGGCGCAGCGCCAGATTGGACCGCGTAGCGTGACTTCCTTTGTAATGGAGGTTGCTAGGTGCGCTTCGGCTGCGTTTGCAACATGCGGTGTGCTAAGGGCGATGGGCCCGGACCATGGGCGCTTAGGTTTAGACCGGCGTCTTGACCGCTCTGTTGGCCTAGGTCGGGCTGCGGCGTGTTGATCTTCAGCGGCGGGCATGACCGGAAAGTGTGTCGGCCAAATGGGATCAAGCCTGTTGGGTTATGTGGTGCACCCTGCAGGAAATTAATCTATTGAATAGCCGTGATCTTGGTAACAGGGCGACTTGAGTTGTACCTTGACCTTATGACAATTAGAACCGGATACTTAATAAAACACACCCTTCCAAGTGCGAGATACAACCCGGTGGTCGCTCTCTCTCAGGGTTACGAGGAGGGGATCGTCGGGTAGGATTATGCTATACGATGCTACTTGGAGGACTTCAACCTACCCTCTTCTACCTATTGCAAGACGGAGGTGACCAGAAGCGTAGTCTTCGATAAGACTAGCTATCCCCCTCTTATTCTGGCATTCTGCAGTTCGGTCCTTGATATGGCCCTTTGCACATATATCCATGCATATGTAGTGTAGCTCCTTGCTTGCAGTACTTTGGATGAGTACTCACGGTTGCCTTGTTCCCCTTTTCCCCTTTCTTTACCCGGTTGCTGCGACGGGCGATGGAGCCGGGGCGACGCCACCATCGGCGACAACTACTACCCCGGAGGTGCCTACTACTACGTGCAGCCCGGCGGCGACGACGAGGAGTAGTTAGGAGGATCCCAGGCAGGAGGCTGCGCCTCTTCGATCTGTATCCCGGTTTGTGCTAGCCATCTTATGGCAACTTGTTTAACTTATATGCGTACTCGGATATTCTTGCTTCCGCTGACTTCGTCTATGATCGAGCACTTGTATTCGAGCCCTCGAGGCCCACGGCTTGTATTATGATGCTTGTATGACTTATTTTATTTTTAGAGTTGTGTTGTGATATCTTCCGTGAGTCCACGATCTTGATCGTACTGCGTTTGCGTGGATGATTAGTATCTGATAAATTGGGGCGTCACAAGTTAGTATCGAGCCATTTGCTGTAGGAATCCCCCTTCCCAACTCCTTGGCCGAAGTCGAGTCTAGACATTGCAAAACTTTTACTAACATGGCTGTGTGTCTTACGGGCACACGTCGCCATTGGGTGGTATTAGGATCTTTTACTCCTCGATCTTTACTCTGGGACTCTAAGCTCTCTTCTACTCGGGTTAAATGATTTTTCTAAAAACAAAACTAACTTTAGGTTCTATAAGTACTTTCTCCCGGAGAGCCCCTCACTTAGGATGATCGCCTGCTGCATTCCGAAGTTACTCTACGATGTTCTCTCGAGTCTTTGTGTCATCGCATTTGCGATTTCCTTCCACCGTCAACCCCTATGAAAACTGCATACACTTGCCATTCATACAATCATTCCCCGTTGATCCTGTTATTACAAGATGTCCCGAAATACTGTTTGTTGTCCCGAGAATCCTTTGAGCTCACTGCCTTGCAGATCTTGCCACATGAATATCCCTACGGATAATTTCTCGCACTTATCGAGTATCCACTCATCCCCAGTAGATTCATGTATGTCACAAATCTTCAAAATACCATTCGATCTTCCAAAAAAATCCTCAGGAGCCTTTGGCTCTTGAAATTCTTGCTTGCTTGCATTATGGTTAATCCCATAAGTCTCGTAGTCTTATTGACATCCTTTGTCATTATCATTTTGAGTCCGTTGATTCAATATGTTGCGAATGCTTTCGCAATCCTCAATCAGATTCTAGAATTCATCCTTACGGCTCGGGCGTCATTTTAAACATGAGCTGGATCTCGACCAATCAAATTGCCATCGATTGTACCCCTGAGTCTATTCAACTTATCCATCCTTGATCACAGCATTTGCTCCTGATCCCTTGTCTTGGAATTCATAATTCCTTTGCAATTGAGCTTTGAAGTAGTCAGTTGTTTCTACAAATTGATCTCCTTGCATTCTCTCTTCTTCTGGTTGAGTATCGATGCTCACATCAGCTCTGTTATGGACCGTCGGGGTCCTTTGACGAATTATCATCCGACAGTGCCTTCGTATCCATAAATCTCGAGAAGTTCTTTCCCTGATAGATAATACCATTGATAAATCTTATTCTCTGTTTTGGCCAACCATGCTCTGCTCTCGAGCTGGTGATGTTTACTATGAAGTTTGTGGTATATGTTCCCAAGATGGCCCGATGGCTTGAACCTATGCCTTTCTTAATATGTGTGAACTCGGAGGTTTTCACGGGTCATACTCATCTGGTATTTCACCAGGTAAAACTTTCAACACTAATGCCATTATCGAAACAAAAAGTGAATGTAAGGTTATGCTTTGGAGAAGTGGGAGTCGACCTTGAACTTTGTGTTCATGCCGATGGACCCGAGGTGGAACTTATCATGGAAGCTTCTCGTAGTAATAATAATCCCCTTGTTATAACTTCTTCTCTTATCTATGCTTGGTCTTTTGCGACCGTGGTTTCGACCATATTGTTCTTCTTTGATCCCATTTCTTGGACAAGTTTAAGTGCTTGCCTTATGCAAATGATTTCACTTGTCCAACCTCTATCCCGCTCTACCCTTGAGTATACCCTCTGGTACCGCGAGAATATCATGGAACTACATAACTTCTTATGGGTTCTTCATCAACTGTTATTTCTCACTGATTCCAATTTTCCTGCGTTCTGAGTTGTCGTCAACCGAGAACACTGATAAGTGAATCAATTCCGCTCTTCGATTCAATAACTCTAAGTATTCTTCATTGCTTATGAGTTTATTAATCATTCAAGTCATTGCTAGCTTGATCGGCTATATCATTATCGTGCAACTTTTTAAGCTGCTACTGGCCCCTCTTTCCAGAGCACAGATTTAGATGGTAAGCTAATCTTCCGTGATCTTCCTCGTCATATCATTTCTCCTTCAACAGACTTGATTTTGAGTTTGTGTTGTACCCATGGTTCCAATAACCTTTCGCTCCATCATTCCTTTGACTCGATGTCGTCGCTGATCGATTACATCTTCATGAAATCACTCAACAAATGTGTCATGATCATCATCAACATTCTGAGCTCTTTCAGGATATCGATCGAATTGATGATGATGAGTGCCATCCTCATCCCCTGGAAATTTGAGTTACCATCAGCAACATCCTCATCTTCCTTTCATCACAACATTGTTCGTGATGTGGATGCGACTTGCTATCCAGCTTGTATTATGACCTACCTTGAAGTATTACCATCTTTTATGTCAGGGATGTTGCGAGGAATGCTCCACCTCTTAAGAATTCTTGTTATAGTATTACTTCTCGACATCTCCGTTCATTTCTTGGTCCCTATGTTGTTTCTAATCGGAATACCGGCAATTGAACTTTGAGGTGTGAATTCAAATCTTCTAGCAACCCTATTGCTTTGAAGTTAATGGTCGGCCGTTCATTTTTATACTATTGATTATTGAATCACCATTCCGATGTTGGTCGTGCAACCCAGCCCATATTTCGGGTGCACCTTTCAATCAATGTTCAATTGTGTATGCTTTCCTCGAGCATACATCATTATATCATTTGATCTGACAAATGTTATCTCCTTGTTCACATAATTGTGGAAACACATCCTTTCGAAATCTTGATGAATTTTCACTGAGTTCATCAACTACCTCCTTATTCCTTCATTGGTTTAATGATGAGATCTTGTTCTGAAACTCCCTTCCATAGTACATTTCCCGAGAATCTTACAATGTCATCTCGTCAATTTGTTTTGCACCTTTTATTCTCAGGCATCCTGACACCAATCAGATCCAAATCTCGGGTCAGATATGATGGCTTGAACATATTTCCAGGAGTTTTAACATTGGTCTTTATATGACACAGTAAGGAGATGCCATGCCTAGCACACCTTGCTGGGGAACCCATTGTTATAATACCCCCTCTTTTCAGTAAGGTTAGCCATTCTTCCATAAGGAAATTGTAAGACTTATTCTATAAGATGTTCCTGATGGATCCTTTGTGAATACAAAGTTCGACCTTTGGTTGCAAACCATGTCAGTGTTATCTCGAAGCATGTCCATGGTACTCCGATTCTCAACAAAAACATTTGAAGCCTAATGCTAAATGTGTCCTGCTCGATTATCCAAACACCGCTGTATGGGTAATGTCATGAAAATTCTCTCCCCTACCTAAAGAGTTTACTACATTATATCCTGTCATGGGTATCATGCTCTGCTCGTCCTTTCGAAGGATATACCCCTGATATATGTGTTTAAACACATTTTCCTTTCCGTTCTTTTGTTCAAACTTTCTTATAATCTACTTAACTGAGCGGTGGTAATTCCCTGCTTAGGTAAGCACCTCGTCAGTACAACTCTGCGGTAAGACCTGTTACTATTGTTGGTGACATTTCGGTAACCACCGATGGGCGAGAACTTTGCCTATTGGTCCGCCTCGTTGCAACGGCGGGAAAATGGTTCTGTCGTCCTCGCCCTTGGTACCAACGTTGTTCTTTGGCATAATCGACATGGTACTCTTTGACATGCCTTGCTATCATGACCGTGCAAGATGTCACTTGCTCCTATTAAAAAACCACATGGTGGGCCCATAACCCCCAGTTCCACAGGATCGAAACCTGACTGTCCTGTACACCCCCTATTCCGAAAGTTATTCCTCGCGTGTGGCCTCGTATGTAATTCACGGGCCACCGTCCTAGTGATCTATTCTGGTATCAGACGCAATACTTACTCTCGCTACTCTGAACCCCTTTCTCACTCTCTGGTTCGGACTTGAGCAACTATCTATCCGCTTGGAACCTCTTATTGTACCTCGTACCTTACTCTCGATGTATTTCATATGTTCAACTCGAGAGATAATCTTATACTCATTCATGGGTTAAACCCAGATTGTTTCCCTCAAAAGCATTATGTCGTAGTGATGCTCCCCCTTTATTCTTCCGTAAGTACGATGGAGTTCCCGAAGGAATGAGGACAAGTTTATCATGATGCATTGGAATAAAGAATTGAAGACAACAACGAAAGGGATTAACTTCTTCGAGAAGATCCGTTAGAATATCGTAACCAGAACTTTCCCCCTTACTCCCCTCTTAAATCTCGGGACGCGATTTCTTGTAGTGGAGGAGAATTATGACGCCCGGATAATTAGACTACAGTAAAACTCTGCTAATGATGCCACATCACCTCCGTTACTATTGCTAACCTCACAATGATTCGAAACCGTTTCAAAATTTAAATTCAAAATATGTCAAACCACAAAAGTTTTCAAAAGTTGAAACAAAAATGTTCGGTGAGTGCCGAATATTACAAGGGTAATTATAGTAAAGAAAACATAGTTTTAGAAAGTGCCTAAATATTTCAAAATGAATTAAAACAGAAAAGAGTAATAAATAAAAGAAAAAGGGAAAACACAAAAAAACAGAAAACAAAGCTAAAAAGAAAAGAGAGGAAGAAATCCCCCCTCCCCCTGGGCCAAATGGTCCATGCAGCGAGGCCGACCCACCCCAACCCCCTGGCCTATATGGCCTCGTTACCCCCCGCAAACCCTAACCCAACCCCCACGATCCCCACTTCTCCCCTCACTCCCCCGATCCCCTCCTGGATCGAGATCGCCCCCGACGCCCCGGCTCGACCCCGCCGCCTCGCCGTTCGCCGGCGCCGCCCGTCGGACCACCCCATCTTCTTATCCGCTCCGCCACACCCCTCGTCACCGGGCCGCACCCGCTCGTCGTCGCCGTGCGCCACCACCGTCGTCGTCCTCTCCGTCATCCAACCGTCGCCCGAGGACCTCGCCGGAGCTCTTCCCCGCCGGCCTGCTTCTCCTCCAGCGCCGTCGTCCCCGTCACCCTCCTCACTCCCCGCTGCCCTGACCCTGCGATCCCCCGTGAGGCCCCCCTCTCCTTCCCTCCCCTGCTCCACGCGCCACATGCGTGACTCGCAAGACCATGGCAGTCTCGCGTCGTCCGTGCCCCGGACCTCCCTCATCCGACTCCGTCTGCACTTCTCCCTACTTCCTCCCCCTCGCTCGCACGCCCGGCCCGCGCGTGGCCTCGCCCCGCTCGCCTCCCTGCTGGTCCCAGCCATCGTCGCGACCAGCGCGTCGGGGCCGCGCCCGTCTGGCTCGGTCACGGTCACTCCCTCCAGCAGCGGCCGTGCCGCGCCGGCAGCCGTCGGCCGCAGCCTCGTCGCCTCACCCTCCCCCAGCGGCGCTCGTCGGCTCCCGTCCATGACGGCCGCGCGCCAGACGCTGCCTTGACCCACCCCTGGGTGGCTGCTTTCGTCGGCTGTGGCCGTCGGCGCCCAACGCCGTTTTCTCCCTGTTGAGCATGGGAGCACGCCCAGCGCCCGCTAACCGCGCCCGCCCCTTTAAGAACTATGGGCCAATGACATGTGGGGCCTACCCCAGAACGTTTTTACAAAAATAAATAAATAATAAGAAAAAATGAAAATAATAAGATAATTAATTAATTAATTAGTGAATTAATTAAGTTAATTAATCAGATTAACTTGTTAGTTTATTTAGACAGTAATTTGTTTAACTAAACACTAATTAACCTAAACATGGTATGACAAGTGGGTCCCACTGGACCCAGAGGTCAGATTTGAACTAGTCAACCGCACTGTTGACTGATGACCTCAGCATTGCATCATGATGACATGAGTCAACACTATTCTGGATAATGTTAGAATTAAATAGTTAAATAAATTCTAAAAATGATTAAAACTTTAGAAAATCATATAAAATAAAACGTAGATCAGATGAAAATACTTTCTACATGAAAGTTGCTCGAGCAAACGACGAGGCGAACCCGGATATGCAGCCCGTTAAATGCGCCACGCACCCCTAACATATCAAACTCGCAGCTTTCCCCTCCGGTTCATCTGTCCGAAAACACGAAACACCGGGGATATTTTCCCGGATGTTTCCCCCTTCACCGGTATCACCTCATACCGCGTTAGAACACGTCTAGCTCTGCCTGTTATCCTGTTATGCACTTGCTTGCTCTGTATTTACTGTTTCTCCCCCCTCTTCTCTTCGGTAGACCCCGTGACAATGCTGATGCCCCAGTTCGACTACGGAGTCGACGACCCCTCTCTCTTGCCAGAGCAACCAGGCAAGCCCCCCCTTTGATCACCAGATATCGCCTACTCTTCTCTATACTGCTTGCATTAGAGTAGTGTAGCATGTTACTTTCGATTAATCCTATCGCTTTGCATAGCTTTGTCCTTGCTACTACCGTTGTTACCTTTATACGCTATCCTCGCTTAGTATAGGATGCTAGTGTTCCATCGGTGGCCCTACATTCTTGTCCGATACGCCATGCTATACTCTTTGGGCTGTGATCACTTCGGGAGGTGATCACGGGCATATACTATATACTTTACACTATTACATTACTCGTGATATTGTTCGGAGATGGGGGCTTAAAGACGGTGGCTCCATCCCGGTAGAGGTGGGCACAGGGTTCCCGACGGCCCCGATTGTTACTTTGTGGGCGGAGGCGGGCAGGTTGAGACCACCTAGGAGAGAGGTGGGCCTGGCCTCGGCGTTCGTCATGGATACTTAACACGTTTAACGAGATCCGGGTATTTGATCCGAGTGCGGCCATTTGGTCTATACGCACTAACCATCTACGGGAGTAGTTATGGGTATCCTGCGTCGTGGTATCAGCCAAGCCTTCGTGACATCGGCGACGAGCGGGCGCGCCAGTTGGACCGCGTAACGTGACTTCCTTTGTAATGGAGGTTGCTAGGTGCGCTTCGGCAGCGTTTACCAGCGTCTTGCAGGTGTGCTAAGAGGCGATGGGCCCAGATCGCTGGCGCTTAGGTTTAGACCGGCGTGCTGACCGCTCTGTTGGCCTAGGTCGGGCTGCGACGTGTTGATCTTCCGCGGCCGGGCATGACCCAGGAAAGTGTGTCCGGCCAAATGGGATCAAGCCTTTTGGGTTATGTGGTGTACCCCTGCAGGGAAGTTAATCTATTCGAATAGCCGTGATCTTCGGTAACATGACGACTTGGAGTTGTACCTTGACCTTATGACAACTAGAACCGGATACTTAATAAAACACACCCTTCCAAGTGCCAGATACAACCCGGTGGTCGCTCTCTCTCAGGGTTACGAGGAGGGGATCGCCGGGTAGGATTATGCTTCACGATGCTACTTGGAGGACTTCAACCTACCCTCTTCTACTGTTGCAAGGCGGAGGTGACGAAGCGTAGTCTTCGATAAGACTAGCTATCCCCTCTTATTCTGGCATTCTACAGTTCAGTCCAGTGATATGGCCCTTTACACATATATCCATGCATATGTAGTGTAGCTCCTTGCTTGCAGTACTTTGGATGAGTACTCACGGTTGCCTTGTTCCCCCTTTTCCCCCTTTCTTTACCCGGTTGCTGCGACCAGACGATGGAGCCCAGGAGCCAGACGCCACCATCGACGACGACTACTACCCCGGAGGTGCCTACTACTACGTGCAGCCCGCTGACGACGACCAGGAGTAGTTAGGAGGATCCCAGGCAGGAGGCCTGCGCCTCTTCGATCTGTATCCCAGTTTGTGCTAGCCATCTTATGGCAACTTGTTTAACTTATGTCTGTACTCAGATATTGTTGCTTCCGCTGACTCGTCTATGATCGAGCACTTGTATTCGAGCTCTCGAGGCCCCTGGCTTGTATTATGATGCTTGTATGACTTATTTTATTTTTAGAGTTGTGTTGTTATATCTTCCCGTGAGTCCCTGATCTTGATCGTACACGTTTGCGTGGATGATTAGTGTACGATAGAATTGGGGGCGTCACAATCGTGGAGGACACGTTCCACATTCGTAGGTCCACAAGGACACGTTCCACACCAGAGTGGTATGGCAACCCTGTCCTGGAAATCATGTTGTTAGACAACGGTGAACCTTCGAACTATGAAGAAGCGATGGCGGGCCTGGATTCCAACAAATGGCTTGAAGCCATGCAATCCGAGATAGGATCCATGTATGAAAACAAAGTATGGACTTTGACAGACTTGCCCGATGATCGTGACGATAGAAAACAAATGGATCTTTAAGAAGAAGGCGGACACGGATGGTAATGTCACCATCTTTAAAGCTCGACTTGTTGCTAAGGGTTATCGGCAAGTTCAAGGGATTGACTACGATGAGACTTTCTCTCCGTAGCGAAGCTTAAGTCCGTCCGAATCATGTTAGCAATTGCCGCATACTATGATTATGAGATATGGCAGATGGACGTCAAAACAGCGTTCCTTAACGGTTATCTTAAGGAAGAGCTGTATATGATGCAGCCGAGACGGTTTTGTCGATCCTAAGAATGCTAACAAAGTATGCAAGCACCAGCGATCCATTTAAGGGCTGGTGCAAGCATCTCGGAGTTGGAACATACGCAATGATGAGATGATCAAAGCGTTTGGGTTTATGCAGACTTATGGAGAAGCATGCGTTTACAAGAAAGTGAGTGGGAGCTCTGTAGCATTTCTCATATTATATGTAGATGACATACTTTTGATGGGAAATGATATAGAACTCTTGGACAGCATTAAGGCCTACTTGAATAAAAGTTTTTCATTGAAGGACCTTGGAGAAGCTGCTTATATATTAGGCATCAAGATCTATAGAGATAGATCGAGACGCCTCATAGGTCTTTCACAAAGCACATACCTTGATAAGATTTTGAAGAAGTTCAAAATGGACCAGTCCAAGAAAGGGTTCTTGCTTGTACTGCAAGGTGTGAGATTGAGCTCGGCTCAATGCCCGACCACGGCAAAAGATAAAGAAGAGATGAGCGTCAACCACTATGCCTCGGCCATAGGATCTATAATGTATGCCATGCTGTGTACGGACTGATGTAAACCTTGCCGTAAGTTTGGTAGGAAGGTACCAAAGTAATCCCGCAAGGAACAACTGGACAGCGGTCAAGAATATCTGAAGTACTGAAAAGGACAAAGGACATGTTTCGTTTATGGAGGTGACGAAGAGCTCGTCGTAAAGGGTTACGTCGGCGCTAAGCTTCGACACAGATCTGGATGACTCTAAGTCACAAACCGGATACATGTATATGTTGAATGGTGGAAGCAAGAAGCTGGTTGCAAGCAGAGCGTCGTGGCGGGATCTACGTGTGAAGCGGAGTACATGGCAGCCTCGGAGGCAGCGCATGAAGCAATTTGGGTGAAGGAGTTCATCACCGACCTAGGAGTCATACCCAATGCGTCGGGGCCGATCAAACTCTTCTGTGACAACACTAGAGCTATTGCACTTGCCAAGGAGCCCAGGTTTCACAAGAAGACCAGGCACATCAAGCGTCGCTTCAACTCCATCCGTGAAAATGTTCAAGATGGAGACATAAAAATTTGCAAAGTACATACGGATCTGAATGTCACAGATCCGTTGACTAAACCTCTTCCGCGGGCAAAACATGATCAACACCAGAACTCTATGGGTGTTTGATTCATCACAATGTAACTAGATTATTGACTCTAGTGCAAGTGGGAGACTGTTGGAAATATGCCCTAGAGGCAATAATAAAAGGATTATTATTATATTTCCTTGTTCGTGATAATTGTCTTTTATTCATGCCATAATTGTATTATCCGGAAATCGTAATACACGTGTGAATACATAGACCACAATATGTCCCTAGTGAGCCTCTAGTTGACTAGCTCGTTGATCAATAGATAGTCATGGTTTCACGACTATGGACATTGGATGTCATTGATAACGGGATCACATCATTAGGAGAATGATGTGATGGACAAGACCCAATCCTAAGCATAGCACAAGATCGTGTAGTTCGTTTTGCTAGAGCTTTTCCAATGTCAAGTATCTCTTCCTTAGACCATGAGATCGTGTAACTCCGGATACCGTAAGAGTGCTTTGGGTGTACCAAAGCGTCCTGGCAATGGCGGGTGACTATAAAGGTGCACTACGGTATCTCGAAAGTGTCTATTGGGTTGACACGGATCGAGACTGGGATATGTCACTCCGTATGACGGAGAGGTATCTCTGGGCCCACTCGGTAATGCATCATCATAATGAGCTCAAAGTGCCCAAGTGATTGGTTACAGGATCATGCATTACGGTACAAGTAAATTGACTTGCCGGTAGAGAGACTGAACGAGGTATTGGGTTACCGACGATCGAGTCTCGGGCAAGTAACGTACCGATTGACAAAGGGAATTGAATACGGGATTAATTGAATCCTCGACATCGTGGTTCATCCGATGAGATCATCGAGGAGTATGTGGGAGTCAACATGGGTATCCAGATCCCGCTGTTGGTTATTGACCGGAGAGCCGTCTCGGTCATGTCTGCATGTCTCCCGAACCCGTAGAGTCTACACACTTAAGGTTCGGTGACGCTAGGGTTGTATGAATATGAGTATGCAGCAAACCGAATGTTGTTCGGAGTCCCGGATGAGATCCCGGACGTCACGAGGAGTTCGGAATGGTCCGGAGGTAAAGAATTATATATAGGAAGTGCTATTTCGCCATCGGGAGAATTTCGGGGTTACTGGTATTGTACCGGGACCACGGAAGGGTCGAGGTCCACCGGGTGGGGCCACCTATCACGGAGGGCCCCGTGGGCTGAAGTGGGAGGGAACCAGCCCCTGGTGGGCTGGTGCGCCCCCCACTTGGGCCTCCCCTGTGCCTAGGGTTGGAAACCCTAGGGTGGGGGGGAGCCCCACTTGCCTTGGGGGGCAAGCCTCCTCCCTTGGCCGCCGCCACCCTTGGGAGATCAGATCTCCAAGGGCCGGCGCCCCCCCAGGGGGGCCTATATAAAGGGGGGAGGGAGGGGGCAGCTGCACCCTTGCATCTTGGCGCCTCCCTCTCCCCTGCTACACCCTCCTCCGTCACGTGCTTGGCGAAGCCCTGCCGGAGTGCTGCTTCTCCACCAACACCACGCCGTCATGCTGCTGCTGGAGCCATCTTCCTAAACCTCTCCTTCCCCCTTGCTAGATCAATAAGGAGGAGACGTCATCCGCTCCATACGTGTGTTGAACGTGGAGGTGCCGTCCGTTCGGCACTCGGTCATCGGTGATTTGGATCACGGCGAGTACGACTCCATCATCCACGTTCTAGTGAACGCTTCCGCACGCGATCTACAAGTGGTATGTAGATGCAATCTCTCACCCATGACTCGTTGCTTAGATGAACTCATAGATGGATCTTGGTGAAACCGTAGGAAAAATTTTAATTTTCTGCAACGTTCCCCAACAGGGGGGGTGGGGGGGGGGTACGGACGCGGGGAGAGGAGGCCACCCTCATTGATGACGAGGGCGCTGCTGCGGGTGCGGCGTCAAAGCGGCGTCTCCTCCGGCTCCGGCTTGACGGGGCGGAGCACCGGTGAGCCGGAGGAGAGCGAGCCAGAGCCCACGATGAGGAGGTCACCGCCTCCATTCGCCGCGGCGTCCAGGAGCTGTCATGACGGGGAGAGAATGACGGGCGCGGCCGATACTCGAGACGGGACGTGTTGCCGGTCTCGATGTGGTCGAGGACGGCCTCGAGGGTGCAGCCCGGCACGCCCCACCACTCGCGCCGCTCGTCGGCGTTGAGGCGGCAGCGGGGGATGATGTTGTTGCTGGAGGCGATCTGGTCTTCGCGGTGGCACTCGAAGTACATTGTTCACAGGGTGTGGCTGTCGGCGGCATACCTCGGCTCGTTCCACCGCGCCTCCGTCAGCGATGAGCGGATGTGGGCGATCCCGGCCTGCCGTTCAGCCCCGGTGGGCACAGGTGGTACCGGGACGCTGCCGACGCTAAACTTCCACAAGCCCGGCACCCGCATGTCTGGGGGCGCCGGATAGTCGGCCTCGTTGTAAGGGTATATTTTCACCCTATGTGGTTTTGGTGATTGATGACTGTTAGACTCTGTATATACTGGGCCTACATGTATTATAGTTGTAATTGTATTTGTACACTATGATGTACCCCTATATAATACAAAGGCCACCCCACGTTGGAGGTGTGCCACAAACCCTAAAACCCTTTGTTTCACATGGTATCACGCCTATCGATCTAACCTACGTCTTCCGCTCCAACCCCGCCGCCAGCCGCCTTCGTCATGTCCCATCCGGCCGCCGACACCACCGCTGCCCTCGCAGCGTCTCTCACCGCCGCATCGACTGCTGCCGCTGGTGCGGGTCTCCGATCCGTTGCCATGGACCATGCGTTCCTCCCGCCGTCACTCGCGGCTCTCCTCTATGGAGGGGCTGCGCCCTACACGACAGAGGGCTCGCTCGGCCCCCTGTCGACGCGATCTGCAGGTCACCAGTACGCCGGCCCTGTTTCCTACCAGTATGCCGGATACTCTTCATCGCCCTCTGCATCTACCCTGCTTCCGGCCGCCTCGTACCCGCTGGTCCTTGCGCCGCCGCCCTCGGCCGCCCCGCATCTGATGATGCGCCCGACCGTGTCTACCCCGCCTGCTGTCGTCTACACCGCAGCGGACTCGTCTGTCACCGACGCCCCTCACGTGGCCTACGGCGGCTATCGTGGCCTTCCTCTCTATGGTGCCCCGTACGGCTCCTCGCCCGCGCCGCGCCCTCCACCAGGCGTCTATCCTCGGTCTGGCGCCCCCGCGGCCTCCTCGCTGTATAGTCCGCCGGCAGCATACGGTGCACCGTCGTCCCACGACGCTTCGGCGTATGGCGCTCCACATCAACCCCCGTCCGCGCCGCCGCCCTACATGGATCTCGAAGCTGCTTTGGCTGCGATCTCCTCGCCGACGTTCCTGTTCTCGCACCTCCTCCCGGTCAAGCTCAAGCCGGATAACTACCTCTACTGGCGTGCGCAAGTGCTACCTTTGCTTCGCAGCCATTACTTGGAGGGCTTCGTCGACGGTACCCTGCCTTGTCCGCCGCCGCATCATCCGATGTTTCGCGCGTGGATTGCTCAGGACCAGGCCATCCTCTCGGCGATACAATCCTCCCTGGGCGAGGGTGTTGCCGGCCTGGTTCTCTTTGCCGCGACATCTCATGAGGTATGGACATCCTGGAGTCGAGTTTTTCCTCGCAGTCTACTATGCAGAGCATGTCCATCCGCACTAAACTTGCTGACACTCGCAAGGACAACGGGTCGGTGACCGTCTTCTACAACAAAATCAAGAAACTTGCTGACGCTCTTGCTTCCATTGGCGAACCTCTTCGTGACACTGAGTTCACATCCTACATCCTTGCGGGCCTGGATAGCGACTACGACTCGTTGGCGGAAGTGATCAATGAACGCAAAGTTCCTATCCGTCCTCAGGATCTCTACAGCCGCCTCCTCTCAATGGAGCAACGGCTCAACGCACGCCGCCCGGACACTCCCGTGGACCTCTCTGTTAACGCTGCATACCGTGGCAAAGGAGGTGGCCGCGGCCCTTCTGCTTCCTCGGTCGGGGGGGGGGGCAAATCCGGTGGCAGTACACCCTCAGGTCAGCAGCCGCCCTCGCGCCCTGGCTCCTCTGTGGTCACGATTGATGGCCGTCCACGTGCATGTTGTGCTGCGTGTGGAGCGGCCCAGTCGTGCCAACTCTGTGGTCTGCCAGGACATGTTGCCTCTCGCTATCATCGTCGCTTCAAGACCGACTTCCTCGGCCTCGGCAACAACGGCAAGGGCAATGATCACCAAGTTCTTATGGCACAGCAGGGACATACGCCTTCATATCCTATTGATCCTTCCTGGTATATGGATACTGGAGCAACAGCCCATGTGACGAATGAACTGGACAAGCTCAACGTTCAGCAACCCTACCACGGCCATGACAAGGTTCACACAACGGATGGGGAAGGTATGCGCATCTCTCATATTGGTCAGGCATCACTTTTCACGAACACCTCTAGGAACTTGCATCTTAGAAATGTTCTTCGTGTTCCCTATGTTACTCGTAACTTGCTCTCTGTTCCTAGACTTACTCAGGATAATAATGTCTTTTGTGAGTTTCACCCGTTTCATCTTTTTGTTAAGGATCGAGCTACGAGGGACATACTTCTTAGAGGTCGTTTTCGCCGAGGCTTGTATGCTCTGGATGCGCCCATGGCTGTGCCTGCTGCCGCTGCTGATCTTCAGGTCTTCAGCGGGGTTCACGTGTCTCCTGCATTGTGGCATTCACGTCTTGGTCACCCTGTGTTACCCATTGTTCGCCATGTTCTCCACCGTCATGAGCTACCGTCAGAGTCTAGAAGTAATGATGCTGCTATCTGTGATGCCTGCCAGCAAGGCAAGAGTCATCAGTTACCTTTTTCTGTTTCCAACCACATAGTCAAAACTCCTCTTGAGCTTGTGTTTTCAGATGTATGGGGCCCTGCCCAACTGTCTGTTAGTGGTCATGAATATTATGTCAGTTTCATTGATGCTTATAGTCGGTTTACTTGGTTATATCTTCTTAAACGTAAGTCTGATGTTTTTGATGTATTTCTTAAGTTTCAAGCACATGTTGAGCGTCTTCTCAATCATAAAATCATTCATGTGCAGTCGGATTGGGGGGGGTGAGTACCGCAATCTTAGCACTTTCTTTGAAAAACTTGGGATTGCTCATCGTGTATCCTGCCCACACATACATCGCCAGAATGGTTCGCTGAGCGTAAGCATCGTCATATCGTTGAAACTGGGTTAACCTTGCTAGCACATGCATCTGTTCCGTTTCGTTTTTGGAGTGATGCTTTCACCACAACCTGTTTTCTTATAAATAGACTCCCTTCAGGGCTTCTTCATATGAAGACTCCACATGAACTCTTGCTTGGTCAAACTCCTGATTACACGTTCCTTAAGGTGTTTGGGTGTGCATGCTGGCCGCACCTCCGTCCTTATAACAATCGCAAGCTTGAGTTTAGATCCAAACGATGTGTCTTCCTTGGGTATAGTTCTGTTCACAAAGGGTATAAATATCTTCATGTTCCATCTAACCGTGTGTATATTTCCCGCGATGTTGTCTTTGATCAACATGTTTTTCCCTTTTCTGCTCTACCCGCATCTGTTGCCGCCTCCACCCCGCCTGTGCACCCCTCAAGTACCTTGCCTGGTCAATTTTTAGATGCTGCACGTTCGCCCCTTTTCTTGTCTAACCATGGCGCATGTATTGGAATAGGCGCACACTTGAAGCTTTTGGACGAGGAAGAATCACCGGCTCCATCCTCCACGACCCCGCACGACGATCAGCTGGCCCCCTGCATGCCCCATGCAGTCTGCCCGCCAGCTGGCCGTGCCCCGGCCCAGCGGACTGCCTCGCCTCGGCCCGGGTCTCCTTCACCGGCTGCCTCCACGCCGGCCTCACCGGGGTCGGCCTCACCTGAGCCGGCCTCCCCTGTTCGGCCCGCTACACCACACTCGTCTGGGCCGGCCATGCTTGTCGGGTCTCCTACGCCGAGCTCGCCTGGGCCGTTCGTGTCGCCTGGGCCAGCTTTGTCCTCCGGTGGACTGTCGTCCCCTGTTTTGTCGCCATCGGTCAAGTCTTCATCGACTTCTTCGCCGTTGGCCTCTTCTGAGGTGGTCGCTTCCTTGCCGCTGTCACTGGTGCCATCACCACCACCTGCCCCCGCTCCTGTGTCGCGTCCTCATACACGCAGCAAGAGTGGCGTGGTTCAACCGAAGAAGCGCACGGACGGGACTGTTGCCTGGCTCGCTACTTGCATGGCGCAAGCACAGGCGGATCCTACTGCTGAACCAAGGCATTTTCAGGTAGCTATGAGCATTCCTCACTGGCGTCTTGCTATGGAACAAGAATACCAAGCTCTTCTTCAGAATGGCACGTGGTGTTTAGTTCCTCCCAGGGCAGGTGTCAATGTTATTGATTCTAAGTGGGTATTTAAGGTTAAGCGACATGCCGACGGTTCTATTGAGCGATACAAGGCTCGCCTGGTTGCTAAAGGATTCAAACAACGTCAGGGTCTTGATTATGAGGATACCTTCAGTCCGGTGGTTAAACCCACTACCATTCGACTTTTGCTCTCATTGGCCGTTACTCGTGGATGGTCTCTTCGTCAACTTGATGTTCAGAATGCTTTTCTTCATGGGGTATTAGAGGAGGAGGTATATATGCGTCAGCATCCTGGTTTTGTTGATCCCGCTCGACCACAGCATCTGTGTCGTCTTGTCAAGGCGCTCTACGGCCTGAAGCAGGCTCCGCGTGCTTGGCATGCACGTCTTGGCACCACTCTTCGGGCTCATGGTTTTGTTCCCTCTACGGCTGACACCTCACTGTTTCTTCTTCAGCGTCCTACAATTACTATGTACCTGCTGGTTTACGTTCATGATATCATTCTTGTCAGCTCTTCAGTATTTGTTGCGGATCGCCTGGTGTCTTCCTTGCAGGCTGATTTTGCGGTTAAGGACCTTGGCAAACTGCACTATTTTCTCGGTCTGGAGGTCTCGTACTCTGGTTCTGGTTTGACGCTGACTCAGCAGAAGTATTCTCTTGATGTTCTTCGACGTGCTGGTATGCTCAAGTGCAAGCCTGCTACTACACCTATGTCCTCTACTGACAAACTGTCTGCCCTCGATGGTTCTCTTCTTTGTGTTGATGAGGCCACTGAGTATCGGAGTATTGTTGGTGGTTTGCAGTACTTGACTATTACTCGTCCGGATATCTCTTATGCTGTCAACCGTGTCTGTCAGTTTCTGCATGCACCTCGAGATTCTCATTGGACTGCTGTTAAGCGTATATTACGCTACATTCGGTTGACACCTTCCTATGGTCTGCATTTGCAACCGGCGACCTCTGCAGCTCTTTCCGCGTTCTCTGATGCAGACTGGGCTGGGAATCCGGATGACAGGCGATCAACGGGGGGCTATGCAGTGTTCTTTGGTGCTAACTTGATCGCCTGGAGTGCTCGTAAACAAGCAACAGTGTCTCGCTTGATACCGAGGCTGAGTACAAAGCAGTTGCAAATGCTACATCCGAGCTGATTTGGATCTGATCCTTGCTTCGAGAGTTGAGGATCTCTCGGGGAGCAACCTCCGTTCTTTGGTGTGATAATATCGGTGCTACGATCTGTCTTCTTGAATCTCGTATTCCATGCCCGAACAAAACACATCGAAGTTGACTATCACTTTGTCAGAGAACGTGTTGCCCAGAAGCTGCTTCTCATCAAGTTCATCTCTTCAAAGGATCAACTTGCTGACATCTTCACCAAGCCACTACCGCTTCCTCAGTTTGAAGGCTGTAGGCGCAATCTCAACCTAGTAAACTCTTCTGAGCTCGGTTGAGATTGAGGGAGGGTGTTAGACTCTGTATATACTGGGCCTACATGTATTATAGTTGTAATTGTATTTGTACACTATGATGTACCCCTATATAATACAAAGGCCACCCCACGTTGGAGGTGTGCCACAAACCCTAAAACCCTTTGTTTCACAATGACAATGCATTTGCCGACTAATCGTGTGCATTGAGCATTTCAGATATCTCATGTCTAGGCACAAGAAGATTCGTCACCCCTCGGAGCCACCTTAGTGGTCCATGGCATGCTAACAATGGACAACGCCCTCCTTTCCACCATGACAATATCTCTCTCCTCTACATATACAAGAAATAGTGATCCATCTGCGTGCGGGGTGCGCGTGCGACTTGAGACTTGGGACGACGGGCGACGGCGTCACAGCTCCGGTGCGTGCAGGTGTATGCAGCCTGTAGATGCCATGGCGTCGCAGCTCTGGCGCTCACCTTCTCGCCGACTGATTTCTTGCATCGCCAACGAGACAATTAGGTACGTCTTGTCCCATCCATGTCCATCCCCTCTCATCTACCCTCCTCGCCGTTGTCTTATGCCGGTATGCCCAACACCGAGCTCATCAGAAGGGAGGGACGACGACGGTGATGGCAACGCACAGTGTGCCGGTACACCCAGCAGGATCTAACTCAACTGCAGAGAAAACAATAAACAAAGCTAAGGAGTACATCCAGATCCTAGATGACACCAAGAACGAACGCATGGCTTCAGTTATCGTCTTCCTTCCTTTCACGCCTCTGCCGCTTGGGTGACCAGAACAGATATTCCGTCTAGTGTGTAAACTGGGCTCTGCTCCAAGCACCGAAGCTTTGGAATTGCACACGGGCGGTGTCGAAGCCTGGAAGATCCGGTCTTGTGAGATCTTCAGGCGTGAGGAAGTCATCACCATGTATGAAAGGCCTGCCCCAAGGAGAGCAGGGTGCACTAGAGTAGAGACGCCTCCAGCGTGGAGCAGGGTAGAGATATGGTGCTAGAATTCTTCCACCACCAGCAGCAGCATTGCATCTTTCAAAATGATTCTCCATTTTCTTCCATTGTCCTCCCTCTTAGCCACCAGATCTGTTTCAGTACTTGTCCTCCCTCTTAGCCACCAGGTCTGTTTCAGTACTCATCCGAACAAGGCCATTGAACACAAATATCATATCTACGAAATTCAAATTCTCCAAGTACAACAAGAAGAAAGAGTTCATGTTTTTACAATAGAATTTACAGATTTATATGATGTACTCCCTTCAGTCATAAATATACGACGTTTGCCATTTGAAATTGAACTGACAAAACGTCATATATTTAGGAATAGAGGGAGTAGCCTACAGTGCATATTCTGCACATGAGATGATTTTGCTTTGTAAACAAATTATGAAACCTTCGAGGTGACTCAGAACGACATGAGTGCATGCTCTTACAAGTAGCCTATAGTGCATGCCCTATGAACGCACACATGCACACTCTATCCATATGAGCATCTCCGAAAGACTGAGCCGGCATATCATCTTGAAATTTATGAAGTCATCGTAGGCACCTCGTCATCGACGGAAACGTCTTCTCCCACTGAATGCGCATTGCCGGAAATCCTGAAATAAATCCAGGAATAAATGCGAGCACCAGGACTTGAATCCTGAAACGCATTGAAAACAAATTTCATTTTTATGTGTGTCCATAAACTTTTTGATGCTATTTTCTAGTGAATCTATTTTATGCATTGTAGGCGCCATGATTGCGCCGAAGACACCAGGAATCAGCGCCCTTCTATATAAGTTCCCCTTTGTTATCTATGCGAAGATAGACATTACCACGAGGTACGCTGAATGTTGTCTTCGAGTAAAAAAACTTTAAAAAGCTGAAATAGTGAATAGAAAACGTAAAAATAACCCTAACGCTATGTTTGGATGTACGCATTGAGAGGAAGTATTGACATTGGGCATTTGTAACTACCGAATGCCAGCGTTTGGATGTCTTTAGTATTCGGTCGCGGAATTACAGCCCGATATTGGATACAGCCCGCCAAGACTAGCGAGTCCCCGCGCGAATTCCTCGCCTCCCCGCTCGGTTTTCGGGTGAAATTGCCCAACCCCGCTCCCTTTACCTCTCCGGCCCTTCCCCAAACAAAAAAAAACAGAGCAGGCGCGAGGAGCAAGGAGAAGCGGCGCTCATCTCTCCCCGTCCTCTGCCTTCTCTCCCGTCTCCGGTAGGTCTCCTCCATCCCCGCCGCCCTCCTTCTTCTCCCCTAAATCTGAATCTGGCAGGCCTTCTCCCTATGGTTCACCCCCCTCGCGACCCCAATCCTCCCCAATCTCCTACCCGCCTCTGTCCCCTGCGCCCCCGCCGCCGGTCAGCCATCCCCTGAACGGCCCTCTCCCAGCCATGTTCCTCTCCCACCCACATCCCTCGTCTTTCTCTCTGACCCATCCCTAATCCCATAGCCTTCCCTCTCGGTCAAATCCAATGGCCACCCCTCCCTGTTCCCCATCGGTTGTCCCTCCCTCTGCCCCATGGTCGCCTCTTCGCCTGTCAATCATTGTCTTTCCCTTTGCATACATCCAACTTCTGCATGCTAAGATACTAGCTTACTAATTGTCTCTCTTAATTTAATTTTGCAGGTTATTTGGCTTGGTTTGGCACATCCCTGGGCTGACTGAAGGTATATTAATCAGTAATTTGTGCTTTTCACAAGGAACAAATATTTTCAGTTTGGTCATGCCTTCATATGATGTAGAGAAAAAATCGGTATACCTCATAGTAAAGGCTTCTTGTACCATGTCTTATATGACTGAATGCTTGCTGAAATTTTGATGACTTGTTGTAGCATACATTAGTACAACAGTCTTAGCTGCAGCATATGACTGAATGCTTGTCTTTCATGGCTGATTGATTGCTTGTTGTGGCATAATTTTAGATAGCTTGTTGCACAATGTCTTGCTTATAGCTATTCATATATGAACAATTGATAGCTTGCTTGATTGCTTGTCTCCTGCTGATTGATATCTTGCTTGCTGAATTTTTGATGGCTTGTCTTTCATGGCTAATTGAATGAGGCATTCATGTCTAATTTCTGAAATGTAATGTAGCTGCACCATGTCTGACTTGGACTTGGTTGCTTACATAAACAAGGAGAACAAAAGAAGAAAGAGGAGGCGAATAGTTTTGACCAAACTGTACTTTGAATTGTTTCTTGTTGGGATAGCATATGTTAGTACGCAGAGGGCACCAAGGGATTTAGGAAGCTTTACTGATGATGAGGAAAAAAACATTCATCGGAAGTTGCTAAAAGGATTGTATGATGGGGCAGAAGTAACATGCTATGATCAGTTACGTTTAACTAAAAGAAACTTCCATGACTTATGCACCATGTTGCGTGAGAGGGCTGGTCTTTGTGACAGTGTCTATGTTTCTTGGAAGAAAAGGTGGCAATGTTCTTGTTGGTAGTTGGCCATGGTATCAAAATGAGGATTCTGGGTGGCACTTGCAAGCGCTCCTTATGGACACTTTGACGATGTATTAACAGCGATTTTATCTCTAACCGGGGAGTTCATTAAGCTTCCCGATCCTTCTACTCAGCCACCTGATGATTACAAATGGAAGTGGTTTGGTAATGCACTTGGAGCGCTCGATGGGTGTCATGTTGATGTTTGTGTGCCCGTGTGTTCAAGTTAGCACTTCATGGACCAACTTTAGAGAGAAGCTAGCTAATGACATGTTTGATGAGTACCTCGTGAGACATGCTGAACTAGAGTTGGAGTAGAATGTGTGGGTCAACTAGATAATGGTGTACGTTCTCTTTTGTGCTAGCTTGTTGATATGGCTTTGCTAGGATGTGTGGGTCAGCACTGCATGGACTTTGCTTGTGTGATAGCCTAGCTTGCTAATGGTACCTTTTGGGTATTTTGTACATGCCTCATATTAAGAAATATATATTTATATATATGTGATATTACCTTGCTGTCTTTGTGTTTCAATTTACATGCATCTTACGTTGTCTTTGTGTTTGGTTATTATGTGCATGCATTTTCTTGTAGGACCATGGCCGAAGAAGGTGGAAAAAAATTTGGTAGAAATTACCTCACATGGACAGATGAAATGGACATTACACTACTGGAGGTCCTTGTTGAGCATCACAACAATGGTGATCATGCCCAGAATGGATGGAAGTCCCATGTCTACAGTGTTGTTATAGGTAATGTGCGTGAGAAGTGCAATGTGACCATCACAAGGGAAAACATAAGTTCAAGGTGTAAAACCTTTCAAAAGCACTATGAGGCCATTAGCAAGATGCTTTCTCAAAGTGGATTTGGGTGGGATTGGATCAATAACAAGCTGTCAATTGATAGTGAAGATGTGTGGATTAAATATGTCGCGGTAAGAAATTTATCCGTTCCACATTTTGATTGTATTGCACCTATGTAAGATATACCTTTCTTTGACAATTCTCTCTTTGTGTGTGTGTGTATGTGTGTGTGTGCAGGCTAACAAGAAAGTGGGATTTTACAAGAACAAGGTCATTAAGAATTGGGATGCTATCACCACCATATACTCAAAAGATCATGCAAATGGTGAAGGTGCTGTCACAGGTGCTGAAACTGTTGTAGAACCAACTATGGAACCCAATGAAGCCTCTCCTGAAGTGCCACACAAAAAACAGCGGATCGGTGATGCCGTCTTGTGCCTACTTGGGGATATGAAAGGCTCATTTAATGATGCTTTGAAGTCACTTGAGCCTTTACCTCTGCCCCAAGTTACACCTCCTGTTGAAATCCTCGCGACACTTGAGATGACCCCTGATTTGGCTCGTGGTGACATATTGCGATCTTATGGTAGGTTGATCCTTAGCGAACGCTTGTACCAAGCGCTTCTTGAGCTTCCCATGAATTTCAGGAAGGAATGGTTGTTGATGTTGGAATAGTAGAATGGCTCTTGATGGATAATATGTATGTGTACTGCTACTTTTAGTTCTCCTAGTTTGTGTGAGACTTTTGAACTTGTCCTAAAGTTGCATGGTTGATGCACAAGACTTGTTATGTGTTCTGGATGGTGTGAGACATGTTATAATGTGTAATGGTGTTGGCAAGGCTATCATAATATGCTGCTGCTACCTACAGTTTTGAGCCTAATTCTAATATACTACTGTAATGTACAGTTTTCAGCCTATTTTTCACGCTTTTGGATAGTTCATATTGTCCAATGCATGATTATATGCTCCTGTTGCCTATCTACACTTTTCAGCCTATTTTTCATGTATTTTGGACAATTGATGTTGTCTGTACCAATTTTTAAATTATTTGCATGTGATTTTATTTTATTATAATACATAATCTCAAGTATATGGCATGATGATCAGATTTCATTTCCAAACTTGTACAAGCAATTATTATATTGTTCATACACTTCACAATGTCCAATTCTACACTATGTGCATCCAAACAAGATTTGGCATTGCTCCGTCCCTTGAATTCCAAGTGCCCAATACAAGAACATCCAAACACAAAGTGTGGCATTGCAGCTCAATACCAATGCCTTGGGATATTAGGCATTGGAGCCAATGCAATACCAAGGTCTTCAATGTCTACATCCAAACATAGCATAAAGAAAACCAAAAAGGCTAGAAACTAAATAAAACAAAGAAAACCAGAAATACTAGAGGTGATATAAGTTACCCCGAGCGATGTCTGTCGAGCGGGAAGCACATCCCTTTAAATTTGCTTCCGGTCTGCAACAAAGAAGATAAGCAGACTAGTCCATGAATGCTTAGGGGACCGCGTCGGATGACAAATAGTGTTCGGACCACCTGCACCGGATCGACCTTTATGGGCGCTTTGAGATCCCGCGTTGGAGATGCCCTAAGTAACTCAGTATATAAATTGCAAATTTGCTAATGGAGCTCTTAATTTGAAAATTTTGAAAATCAAAATTTAGGGTTAAAAATTCTGAAAAAAATACACACATACATATGGATGTATACTACTTGTCTGCAAAGTTTCACAACAAAATACGTTTTTATGCGAGCTATACAAAAATGACGAAATCACGTATTTCTAGCACAAGTAATATTCACTATAAAAGTACGTGACTTTTTTTTTTGCAGATCACATCAAAAGGTATTTCGAGATGAAATTTCACACATCTTGTATACTACATCTATAAGTACTACTTGTTTGCTTTTGTCCCGAGCCTGAGAGCAGAAAATCCACTCTCAATTGATTGAGTATATAAAATTTGATAAAAAAAATAGCCAAGTGGTACAGTATATAAATTGAGCAGGTAGTTTATCCTAGGGACAGACACAAACCGTGGGATGCTTATGAAGCAAGCGTGCAACTACTAATCAAAACCAGCGTCATGTATAGCGCGTGGTTGTAGAAATGGACGATTGCAACGGACCGCAGCTCCATCTGCGCGCGGTTAGTCCAAGATAAGACAATACACGTGTGATATGGAGCGGAGCGGCGAGCTACGTTGGCTGTGAAAATGAAGTCAGCGGGGCCGCGCGCGAGACCGGCAAGTAAAAGAGAAAGTCAGTACACGACGACCGACGGGCCGTCTCTCTGTCTGCGTCCCAGCAACACTACGCGCAGCCGTGGACAAACTTGGCAATTAAACTCGTGCAGATGCGCGCGCTCAAATGCCTTCACACGGGTCCAGATCTATGCAGTGCCATTGTTGGCGCAGGAGCGGTGCATGCCGTGTCGAGCGTCCGATGGCCTACACCACCAAGAAACGGCTCAAAATAGGGTGAAAGGGCGCTCGCTCGCTGACGTCGTACATATTTCCATATGTACTCCCTCTGTTTCTAAATATTTGTTTTTTTTTACATTTTAATAAATGACTACATACGAAACAAAATAAATGAATCTATATTCTAAATTATGTCTATATACATTTGTATGTTGTAGTCTATTTGAAATGTCAAAAAGGCAAATATTTAGGAACGGAAGGAGTAGTAATTTGGTCGCAATATATACTCCCTCCGTTCCCAAATATTTGTCTTTCTAGCCATCTCAAATGGACTATAACATACGGATGTATGTAGACATGTTTTAAATTGTAGATTCACTCATTTTGCTTTGTATGTAGTCATTTATTAAAATCTTTAGAAAGATAATTATTTAAAAACGGAGTGAGTACATACATTGTCGAAGTTCGACCAGTCACTTTAGGCAAAGCATTTCTGCAGCTCTTGCTCACTGATCACTCCTTCCACAACAAATGTGCCCACGTTGCCGAAGTTCGACAGTCACTTTCATTCTTGTCTTCCACCACAATATGGAAGAAGCCTGTTCCACTGTTAGCACTACCCCAGTAATGACAAGTGGGCATTGGCTTATACCATGTTTGGCAAGCATTTATATGGTGCCCAGGGATTTTGCAAATGAAGTGGACTTTAGGAAGTTGGCACATGCCAACAAAGTGGCCTGGTTGGCCACAATCGAAGCAGATGGCACCAATGAATTTAGGACCCACAGAACTAGCAGCAGCACCCACCCGATCAATCTTTTCCAACTTAAGTACTACCAGCACTATTATTATTTTACATAACAGTAGCAGACTTCTGCTGGGAGTTCTTGCTAGATCAACACATTCATTTTTTAGACGTTTTTTTAGAAAAGAAGGAGGACCACCGGCTTCTGCATCTTGCATCTGAACGATACATGCAGTCACTTTATTAATTATTCACAAAAGATCTTACAAAGTCATACAACAGTAAACTAAAGCCACCGTCTAGGCAACATCTGTCGCTACTCCTATCAGTTGATGAGGGATGTTGATAGTCTGGGCCTAATACCAAACAAACCTCGCAGCCAAACCTAACATCTAAGACCTGAGGTCCCAACCAGGGCGCCTGCCGGGTATGGGCACCCACAAGTCCGGCGCACTCCTCAACCAGGACGCCTGCCGGGTATGAGGCCGCCGCCGCCACCTGCCGCCAATCCATCTTCAGTGTTGTACTGCTGCATCAACCTTGCCAGGCCTGCCGTCGACGCAACCACGACGCCAGACAACGCCACCATCCTGGGCGTGTCCATCTACGCACGCCCATCGCCGAAACTCCGCAGCGCCATGTCGCCGTGATCCGCCGTCGGCCTTGCGGTAGATGTAACACCGCTCCTCCTCTTGCCACCTCCATCCATCACTTGCTCCAAAACGATGCCCCCAGAAGGGAAAGCGATACAGAGAATGCCATCATCATCCGATCCGGAAGACCCAGATCTAGGGTTTCCCCCGGAGCATCCCGAGTCTGATGACGCAAACTGCAACGACGATGCCTCGACAAGGAAACGACATCAAAGACGCCGCCGTCGTCCGCCATGACCGTCGTCTGCGCGATTTTCATCGGCACTTGCGCCACCGGGCGTGCGCCGTTGGCGTCGCTGGTCCTTTCAACCGGAGCAAACTCCAAAACGATGCCCTGAAGAGGGACTACGACGCAAAAGCACCGCCGTCGCTCGATCCCAAGGAGATCTAGGGTTTCCCCCGGAGTTGCCCGCGCCGTCAAGGACCAAACAAGGATGGAATCCGCAGATCCGCCAAGCTGCCGACATGCCGCACCCGCCATCGCACCGACCGCGACCCGGAGACCAAGCCCACACCTGGGCCCTGATCCGGCCGCGCCGCCACCGATCCGGTCACGCTGCTGCCGTCGCTGACGACCGCGACGCCCCAGACCTTGAAGCCGCCTATCGTGGAGGTATGGAATCGCCGGAGCGCCGCCACCCCCCGTCGTGACGTCCGGCCGAACACCACCTCCGGCCCGGGGGCGCCGGCCCGCGTCGGCCCCTCACGAGCGGGAGGGCTCCGAGTCCTCGCCGCGCCCTCGGGCGGCGACGAGGGAGGAGGAGGAGGAGGAGAAGGGGAGGCCGGGCGATTGGGTCTGGGAGCCTCCCGGCCGCCACACGGGGGGCGACTCGGGAGGAGGCCAACCATTTTAGACGTGTAGTGAACAAACTACGCAAGTGTATGCTCTTAAAACAAAAATGAAATCAGATTACAATATAGGAGTAATTTCTTAGATCAACAAGAACCTATCTGCAACTCCAAGTTTAGAAATCTGAAAATGCAGGCTACTTGGTGTGCCACCCGTACCGGTCGTCTGCTTCTGCTTTAGCGACAACAGAAGATGACACCACTGATTACTGATACACAAAACACAATCGGGTTACAGGACAAGCCTATCGATTTTACATGAGTAGTCTCCATTATTGAAGAAGAAAGGATTTCGCTATGCTCCTTGCACGGTAGTAGCACTATGTTCAGTTTCTTGCTTGGTTCAATTCAGTAGCTGCTGACGATGAGGAGGCCGATGGCGGTGACGACGATGGTGGACGGCACCCCGAACCGGAGGTGGCTCCAGAAGGAGAGGTTGTAGCCGAAGAACTGCGCGCGCCTCGCCTGCTCGCACACGATCAGGTTCGCCGCCGACCCCAGCAGCGTCAGGTTCCCGGCCACCGTGCTCACGTACGCCAGTATCAGCCACGCCTTCCTCTCCGACGCCGGCGAGATAGCCGCCGCCGACGCGGCCACCCTCGTCCCCAGCAGCAGAACTGAAACACCACCAAAGTTCTTTAGAGCACTGCAATTTGCAGTTGCCAGGAGTACGTGAACCAAAGTTGAGAAGTGTTGTTGTCACCTGTTGGAACATTTGATGCGACGTTGGAGAGGATGAGGATGACGAGGCCGAGGAGCGCGACGCCTCTGGCGCTGTCGATCCGCGAGTAGGGCTCCACCAGCTCCCACATCGTGTTGGGTATGCCGGTCTTGTTGAACCCGTCCACCGTGATGAACATCCCGCAGAAGAAGATGAGCAGCGAGTAGGAAACCTTCTCGAGGCAGGCCTGTGCGTCGGTGAAATCGAGCGCGAGGAGGACGAGAGCGGCGGTGATGGCGGTCCAGGACATGTTGAGGCCCATGAGGAGGGCGATGAGCATGCCGAGGGTGATGAGGTACACGGCCGTCTTCCACACCAGCACCTTCCACCTCTTCTCCACGACCTCGGGCAGCTCCCCTTTGTCCTTGTCGCCGTTGGCGGCGGCCTCGTCGTCTGTGGGCGAGGACGGCGGCGCGTCCTCGATGATGACGCTCCTCTGCTGGCTGGCGGTCCTGGTGAACTTCCTGGAGGAGGCGCCGTCGATGAGGACGGGGACCGTGGAGACCTCGACCATCTCGTGGGACATGCTGGAGGAGCGGAGGGACCTGATGGAGAACTGCATGTCGGCGTCGGCGGCGTTGGCGTTGGAGTTGACGCTCCTGCTCCGCAGGTGGTCGCCGTTAACGCTGGCGCTCCGGATGATGGGCTCGCTGACGCAGTCGAAGTCGTCCGGGTTGATCGAGGAGACGTGCGACATCCTGGCGGGCGTGAAGCGGTGCGAGGTGACCTCGTCGTCGCCGACGACCTCGGGCCCCGTGGAGACAACGCCACCGCGCTCCTGGTCGGCCGGCTCGACGTTGAGGTACCTCCAGAAGTAGCAGAGGAGGATGGCGGCGTTGGTGAGCACGCCAACGATCATGGCGGGGAAGACGCCGAGGAGGAACTGGCCGAAGGAGATGCCGCTCTCGACGGCGATGACGAGGTTCTGCGGGTTGCCGATGGGCGTGGCGGCGGAGCCGATGTTGGAGCTGGTGGCGAGGGCGAGGAGGAAGGGCTGGGGCGGGAGGTTGTTCTGGCGGGCGACCTTGAGGATGAACTCGGTGAGGACGACGCAGCAGGTGTCGTTGGTGAAGAGCGCGGAGGCGATGGCGGAGACGATGCAGACGCGGAAGAGCAGGTCCTTGGGGCCGCGGCTCTTCCACTGGAGCAGGTTGCCGAGGTACTTGAACATGTCGGCGCGCTCGAGGAAGATGGAGACGACCATGGTGCCGAAGAGGAGGCCGATGATGGGGAGGTCGATGGCGGCGTACGCGTCCTCGGGGGAGATGACGCGGAAGAGCACCATGAGCATGGCGCCCAGCAGGGAGCCGGCGGTGCGGCCGACGGGCATGAAGGGCACGCTGGGGAAGACGGCCAGCACCCAGAAGATGCCGAACGCCACGCATCCCAGCACCACCTTGGAAGTGTGCGCCAGCACCATCTTGGAATGAATTCTATTACTAGCTACTCTGCACTTGGAAGATCAAGCTAGGACCTGTCGCGGGTGAGAGAGGGGGCAGAACGGCAAGTAATCCCCGGGCTAAGTCAGGCTAGGTTAATCGGAGGAGTGATCCTGCTGGAATCGATCGATGGGCAGCAGCGACAGCAATCTCTCCATGCACGCGCAGCTGAACCCAAGAATATCCTGCAAAATCCGAGCAACAAAAGAAAGAAGTTTAAATCCGGAAGCTAAAGAAGGCAGGATCAATCAGCAGAAAAGGAAAGCAAGGATCCTGCTGTGGACGAAATGAGTTAATTTTGTTGGCCGGGAAACACAAAAAGGGCTGGGTTAGCGGCCACGAAATCGGGGGACAGGCACAGCGCATATGGAATGGAACGGATATCAGCAATCAAGCAAGCGGAAGCGGAAGCAGAAGCAGAAGCAGAAGCAGAAGCAGAGCACCACCGCGCCTACTCACGTTGTGTCCTGCAAACAACAATCCAAGCGAGACAAGATCAACAACCCTACACATCCAAACTAGTAGTACGTACTGGAGTAGATCTCAAGCTCTGCTCTACACATGCTCGGGACCGAAATTCCAAATGGATCGGGGCCGGCACGAATCCGTCCGTGAGGTGGTGCCAAGAACACGCACGCAGGACTGGAGATCTTGCGTTCTAGATAGATTTGCTTCAGAGAGAAATCTAAGAAATTGAACTTTGGGTTGGGGACTGACTGATTGCTGACCTCGGACTGGAGTAGGGGCGTGGATGGATAGTCCACAGTACAGTGCTCTCTGCTCTGTTCTGTTGTGGCGAGAGCGAGGAGGAGGAGCGGTGGAGTGGAAAGGTGGAGGTGGTGTGAGTGGAGCTCCGCGAGAATAAAGCGAGAGGAGGGGCCAGCTAAAAATAAAGGGGCGGCGGTCAGCTTTCGTGGATGAGGTGACCCCGGTCGGGTCCCACCGCCGACGACGATGAATTGAGTGAGGGTCCTCCTAGGATCAACACTTTGTTATGTACACACCGTGGTGCTGCCTCCGTGTTTTGAGTCACCAGCAGCCATGTGCCACGTGTCTCGGTATAGACTTCACCCACACTTTTTTTGTTTGAATTGGTGCACCCACACATTCAAACACAAAAAATATTTGTGTTAAAAAAACTTTTAGATAATATACACTAAAAGTGGATTAATTCAGCGGATTGTTTCTTCAACTATATATATCTTCACAAGTACTAAATTTTGTCTTATTACTCCAACTGATGGATGCTCCAAGAAAAAGGGAAATATTCGTTTGATTTATTTTTAATTATATTTTTTTCAGTTTATATTAAAAGTTTTTTAGCGTGCTCCCTATAACCTCCCCTTTTGTTATATAGTATTTGGTTGATTCCCTGGAAGTTGTTGGGTAGATTGTTCCTTTTGACTACGATAGAAAGAAAAAAACTGTAAACTATACTCGTATCACCAAAAAAAAAAAAGAGTGTGGTCAGTTTCTTGATGGTTGCACAAGTGGATTTTGTGTTTCTAAGAAAAATGAAGGAAATAAAGAAACTAAGACCACCCCTAACTCAACACGGTACATTTTGGCTTTTAGCATTACAAAGCAAAGTGGACGGCGCGTGTGGCACGACGACCACCAAATCACATATTTATAGCGGTATTTTCTGGTTGAAGTTAGCTTTTTTCATAGGCAAGAACTCATGTATTGAAGCGTTTATATAAAAGCTATCGAGCCTAAGTTTGTCACGGTGGTGCCACGAGGGCAACACAAAAGAATCAACAAACACAAAACATATAAGCTTACTCTGACTTTTGTTATATATTTGGTTGATTCCTTGAAAGTTGCAGGATCGGTTGTTCCTTTTGTCCATGCTAGAAAGTGAAAACTGCAAAATCTACTCGTATCGGAGTAAATTGCAAAAAACCATCACAATTGGGGACCCTGATTCAAAAAACCACCACCTTTTTTTTTTTTGCAAAAACCCACCGCCATCGTACTGACAGTTTGCAAAAAACACTGATGGGTTGATTACAGCAGTTTAAGTGAAAACCTGACGGATGGGTCCCACTGTCAGGTGCCACGTGGCAGGGGAAATTGATGGAACAGACGGACGTTAAGTGACCGGTCAATGGCTCCTCTGCCTCCTTGGCATTTTGCCAAACACGTAGCGGGCGCACCAGAGTTGCAGCCCGGTGCATCCCACCGGCCGCCCTCCTCGTCGGCGGCCGCCGCTACGTAGCGCCACCACCGCTTGGCTGTGACATGCTTCGCTCTGTGCTGGCACTTGCAGCGCAAAATCAGGCTTTCGAGCGCGTCTGCATCGCCATCGAGAGCACTACGCCGTCGACCACACCCAGCCTCCAAACGAACCGTTGCAGCTGCTTCGGGATTCCATTGGGCTGCGTTGCGGATCTTTGAGCAAGTACACGTGAATGAGGAAATACATGTCCCTGCAAACTTTGCTTCGGAAGCACGTGAATTGATTCCGGCCAGATGCGTACATACACGAAGCGGACGCCGCCTAATCCGGGCGAGGCCGAGCCAATGAGCCCTCGAACATGACCGCTCCGTCGAGTATGATCTCCTGCGCGCGCGCCTCATCCCGCCGGCAAGGCCGAGCTCCAGCGCCACGCGCCCCTGCGCTTCGGCGGCCGAGCTCGATTTGATCGGGAGGTCGAGCGCCAGACCTCGCCGTCGCCTCCAGCAGCTTCGCATCAACACCCTGGTGCCGCATGGCATCTTTGTGACGAGCCCTGCAGCCTCCTACTACCTCCCGTCGTCGTCCTGCTCCGGCAGCAGCCGCCGCGCCCCAAGCCATCGTCGTCGAGCTCCCCTGCCACCTCCGCGTCGACTACAAGCTCCTGGTGAGCTCCTCCTTCCCCTTCTCCCACTCTCCTGTGTCTCTTGGCAAGCACTAGTGGCTGGGACGACGCCGGCGAGGGCACCGATGCGTCCGTGTCGTGAATGAGTGCGTTTGTGTTGACCAGAGGAGGAAGAGAGGTGGCAGTGAGGATGACGGTGGGCCCTACGTCAGCTTAATATTTGAGTCAAACGGTGTGAGTTGTTTCCATGCCACGTCATCATTTATAGAGGGACCCAGCTATCAGTTTCTTGATAAAAAGCTCTAATCAACCCAACAGTGTTTTTTGCAAACTGTCAGTATAATGGTGGTGGGTTTTTGAAAAAAAATCGAAAGGTGGTGGTTTTCTGAATTACGGTCCCCAATTATGGTGGTTTTTTGCAATTTACTCACTCGTATCGCCACAAAAAAAGTTTTGCCAGTTACTTGAGGGTTGCGCAAGAGGGTTTTTGTTTTTGAGTGAAAACAAAGGAAATAAAGAAACTAAGACCACCCCTGACTCGACACGATTCATTTTGGCTTTTAGCATGACAAAGCAAAGTCGACGACGCGTGCGCCGCGGTGATCACCAAATCACATATTTATAATGGTAATTTCAGGATGAAGTTAGCCTTTTTCAAAATAAAACCTCAGGCAATTTGAAGTATTTATATTATATATACAAACCATCCAAACTAAGTTTACCGTGGTGGTACCACGAGGGCAACATGGAAGAATCAAAAGAACACAAAGAGTCTAGGACGGTTCAGTAAAAAATGGGTAGTTGAATAACTCAACATATTTTGTGTTCTAGAATACATATAAGTTCACATATTTTTACTAAATAATAATAGTATCCATTATGATTTTATCTGTATTTTTGTGTAGTGATAGAATCATCTACCCAATCGTACTCCCCTATATATATTTGAAAAACAGTCTATAACCTTATTTGTTTCTTATGTTAGTTCTTGTATCATTTCGAAAAACCTAAGCGTGGCTTGAAGACCCGGCTCCGATAAGGAAGGGGCGAAGACGGCGGCGCGCCTTCGGCTAGCTCCAGTACGTGTAGTCGTCGGTATGTGGTGTACGGACCTGGATTTTTTTTTTTTACTTCAGGTGTTCTTTGTACTAACTTGACAGTTGATGAATAGATCGAAAGTTTTTTCGCAAAAAAAGAAGAACTAAGCTGGCTTGAGGACTTGTTTGCTCCAGACATACTCTTGCCACACACACAAAGGGTTGCTCAAAAGGGTAGTCTTAGCAATTCCGCATGTCAATCGGGTTAACGCATGTGATTCGCCGGGCAGCCAGGTAGCCAGCCACGAAGGAGCCGTGATCCCTTGCCTTTGGATGGATTTGATCATTTAACATTTGCGCGTGGGACGTGCGTGCGTGGCGGGCCAGCTGATGGAGCCAGCGATTCCCTGATGCTGCCGTTTCTTCGCATCCAAGAAACTTGCAGAGCCCCCGGCTCAAAAAAAAAAAAGAAACTTGCTGAGCTTGGGCAGCAGGGAAACCCGCGTATGTATGCGCTCACGGAAAAGACGCAAAAACGCGTCTGTTGCTCGCCGATTTGCCATCTCGATCGTCCGTTCCTGGCCCATCCAACCATGCCGAAACGAAAAGAAAAGAAAGAAAAAGGCATCCGTTCTCTTGTTGCTGCGATAATAATCACAAGAGGTTTCAGTCATGGGTACTACCGACTGATCAGCAGTCGCTGCAGTGCCAGTTCCAAAAGGGAAGAAAAAAAAGAGATAAGATTGGGACGCTACAGTGTTCATCCCATGGGTTGTGGCCTGCTCCAGCCTCCAGAGCCCACCATTTCTTGTCTTGTCACGGCCTGTGTGGTGCTTAGATCCACTGTAGTAGTAGAGCGCTGTCTCGGATGTGGCCTGACCCACATCCACGGAGCGCTGAGCCTGAGCTCAGATGTCACGAGCTCGGCGTGCTAACCAATTGCCGACCAATGATGATCGAGTAATCTATTGCTAATGCTAGCATCGGAAGAAAGTGCAGCGAACGGACTACGAAGAGCACAAAGCTTGGCAGTGGGAGAGCTTTTGGCATGCGGGAAGTGATGTCCGGGCCCACTGCACGAAAGATTTGACAAAAGTGCCACCCAACGTGGGGAACTCTGGTTCCCACAAGATTGTTTATAACAAAACAAAAAACAAAAAAACTCTTGGTTCCCACAAGCGCTTCCATGTCCAAGTCTTTCCTCTACCATCCTTTATACACACGATAGTTGCTAAAGATAATTTACACCTACAAGTTTACGCATTGTTTCTTCGCAAAAAAAAGGTTACACATTGTCGAAGAAGACTCACAATCACATCAATTAACCAGCGCATTTAAGTTTTTGTAACCATCGTTATAGTCTTGAAGAGATCTTTAAAAACACCTATTTGCATATGTTGCTGGCATTTGAATTCCCCTCCATCTGCCCCGTGTGTTCCGAGTGATGAAACGTTTTTTTTAACCGCCATTGTGTTCATAGATGTTTTTTTGTTGTTGCGGAATGTGTTCATAGATGCTAAATTAAGGGTTTTAATGTGTTTCACTGTGGTTTCATAAATTTAGAAAGATTTGCGTTGTTTTGCACATGTTTATTATAGATTACATGAGATTTGCTTAGGCCCATTGAAAATTATGAATCCTTTTGTGTATGTAAACCTTTTAAAACACTTCGGCACTAAAATTAGCCAAAAGAAACAAAATTGAAATCTCTTTGAACCCAAGATCAAACCATGAGAAATAAGAAACATTTTGAAACGATTCTTTTCTTTTTCTCATCAAGGTAGCGACTCCAGGCCAAGTTCTTAGTCCGGGTTGAATTACAGTCGAAACCACCATTGCATTCATCAATGTTATGGTAAGGGTCTCACCACCCAATAATAATGATTTTCTTCTCTAGTTTTTCGCACACCAGCAAACTTGGCCGGTTTCCCTAAAAAGAGAAAAAAGCAAACTTGGTCGGCGGTGCCCCCGCAAAAAAGAAAACTAGGTCGGCAATGAAAATTATGGACAAGTAATGTCTTATCAAAATATATTCTTACCATCTAAAAGCAATGCTTTATGAATAAAATTAGCGTGGTGGGCTCCTTTATTAACCAGTTTTGCTAGAACTCATCTAGATGAGATATAATTTGATCTCATTCACCTTTTATAGCCATTGGATGTGATGCCATAAGATGCGTGTGTGCTGACGTTGGTTGTATCTGTTCTTGTTTTCAAAGTGAATGAGACCAAATTATATCTCATCTAGATGAGTTCTAGGTACTCCCTTTATTAACAGAGAAAACGGGCAAACCAGGTTGGCCCTGGCCACGTGTTGGCGCCCTCCTTGCCTAATATAGCAAGCAAAGAGATCCGTGTAAGCTATTATTACAAAATTAAAGTTTATTACAGTGTCGTGATTCTTTTTTGGTCTGGTGATATGATTCCTTTTCAAGTCATGTCGCAGCGATTTGCTCTGAATTATGGGAGAAGTACTAATAACAGCAGCACTCAGAGACAGAGCAAAATCCCATTTTTCTTTCCTTTTTCTTTTTTTCGGGGAACAAAATCCCCTAGTAAATCTATCTGTGAACTCTGATGAGCAATCGGGTGCGTGGGCATGACGGCATCGCACGTACGAGCTGGACAATCCACCAACAAATAACATCTCCCGTGCGGCCGTCGTGTGCGTGTGCACGCGTCTTCACGCCGGCCGGCCAGCCGCCGTCTGATCCCCTCCACGCAACCGTATCCAGCCGTCCGATTGCGAAGACACAAGGAAAAGAAGCTCGACTTTTGCACCAGGACAAGATCACGCTGGAGCTTTCCTCGCCGTCGCTTTGCGCCGGAAAGGCCAACTGCTCGCCGTAAAAAGTGCTATCAGCTTCAGAGAACATCCCAAGCCAGAAGAAAAGTCGAACATACAGTATTATTTTGTCAATTTCTTTCGGGGATCAGCGTCTGCCTGTCAACCTGTCATGCTTCTGGGCAGGACAGGTGGCCGAAGATATCAAAAAATTTAAGCCGCGGATTGAGCGCGAAACGGACCATTACCAAGCGTTTCGTGCTTCACACGAATTTTGATTGTTTATTTTCGCCGTGTGTTTTGGCTGGCTGGTTGGTGCCTGGTGGTGCAAGATACAGCCACGTCGACGGTGCTTTGCAGAGGAAGTATGCCTCGCATTCCTGTGGTTCGTCAGCAAAAGGAAGCAACCTACTTAAGATCTCGTGGTTTTGGCCGTATTATTGACAATATAACAAAGCGTCAAAGACCCGTCTCATTCTTGATGGCTAGCTGATTATGCTTATGCTTGTCGTGCTATGTATTTCTTGCTGATACGTACTTCCTCTATCCCATAATGTAAGACGTTTTTTGACACTACACTAAAGTAAAAAAGCGTCTTATATTATGGGACGGAGGGAGTACCTACGTACCCCAGCAAAAAAAAGATTACGTACCTACGTAGTTTTTTTCTTTAGACAAGCCACGTATTTATTTTTTTAGATAAAGCCACGTATTTAGTGTGTTAAAAAACCACGTATTTAGTTTTTGTTAGACAAAGCCACGTATTTTGTTTGATCTTCGTGGGCAGGGTGGCCCGATTCTAAGGTTAGCATACATCCCTTCACGGGCTTATTTTTGGCTGGCCCAGGCCACGCCACAATCCTTCTAGGCCAGCCCACGCCAGTCCAGTGGCTATCCACGTTCTTGTTGCCTCGCGGTGCTATATAATACTCGGAGCGAGTATTAGCAGTGCATCGCTCGGCTCGCCGGACAATTATATTAGACCATATAGGCCCAGTTTTTTTGTCAGAATCTGGGAATTTTTTCAGAATCCGACCACTACCCAGCTTCTTTCAAAATCTTTGAGCCTTATTTGTGTTACAGTCCTTTCAAAGATTCTGGCAGAAGCTGGGAAGGGATCGGATTCTGGCAAAAGAACTGAGCCATAATCACATCACGTACAACCTCCGAAAAAAAAATCAGATACAACGAAGGAAATGGGCATGCAGCTAGCAGCTGAATTAATGCCTGACGGAATCGATCGACGATCGGTGTCACCAAGACGGAAACTCGAGCAAAGCAAGCAGCGAAACAAGGAAACCAGAGGACGGCGCATGCAGGGGAACTTACGAAATGCCTGGTCGATCGACGACGCCTCACGCGGCCGATGGCAGCTCGCTCCGGCACGGTGGCTCCTCGACCTCTTGGCCGGGCCGCCTTCCGTCCCAGCCCCAAAGATAGACGAGAGATATGATCGATCCCCGGACCGGCCGGACTGCTTCTGCCAAGTCGGTGTGGTTGGTCGGGCGGCCGGGGGCGGCGGACGATAGACCAATCCGTGCAATGCGCGCGCGCGGGCGGGGCGCTCAGTTCAGCTCAGCTGCGTATATATGAGGGCGGGGGCGGCCGGGCCGGACGCTTTGGATGGTGAAGTGAATCAGACGCCGGCCGGCCGGGGAGGTATAAATAAGCGGGGCCGACGTGGGACTTTGAGACCAACCCAACCGTTGCGAAGCTAAGCTATGGCTACCTGCATCGACCTAGCTGCGGGGTACGGCCACCGGCCTGTAATGGCGACGGCGACGGCGCAGCAAAAAAGGTGCCTGCATGCATATCCCTCACCCTCCCTCCTAGCCAGTATGAACCCGATCCCTTTCGACCCCCCCGGAAGACTGTTGCCTCGTCGCTCTCAATCTCCGTCCGCATCCACCCGTCATATCCATCCATCCGATCCGTCTTGTGTGTGTGAGAGAGAGACCCAGAGGCCAGACGGCCAGACATGTGTGTGTATGGTAAAGAAGTCCATGAGATCCATTAAGCCCTAAGCAGGCACAGCTTACCTAACTGCATGATTACTTGTACTAACTGCATGTCTGGTGGAGACCCACCGATCGATCGAGATGAAGCCTAGCCACTCGCTGACCGAGCAAATAAAGGACCCTGATGGATGATGCGATGGATTAGATGCCTGATTGACAAACCGGGAGAGGAGAGGGCTACAGGTTGCATCACCAAAATCAATGTCATCTTAACAAATGTACGTTTCCATATGCTTGAACGGACGAAGGGATGAATATG